>JAIUSX010000781.1:0-13848 GCA_026573805.1 Hesperophylax magnus | reverse complement strand
GTAGTCTTTTTAGCTGGGGCTCTGAAGCGTGTGCCCAGATAGGGCTAGCGTAAGTGAGTTTAGGTCTTATAGTGGATTTATATATTAGTAGTTTGTTCCTTGGAGATAATTTTTTGTTATTTTTAGATATCATGGGATAAAGGGCTGCAAGAGTTTTATTTGCTGAATTTAGAGTTTCTGTTATATGCTTTTTCCAAGTTAGTCTGCTGTCTAGAGTTATTCCGAGGTATTTAATGTTTTTTTTCCAAGGTACGTTTTCGCCGAACAAGTGGATGTTAGGGGGTCGTTTAGGGCGTCTACGGGAGAAAACACAAGCGGCGCTTTTTGAGGGATTGATGCTAATTCGCCATTGTTTAAAAAATGATTCTAGTTTCGACGCGTGGTCTTGGACGCGTCGTGTAGCGGTCATTTCGCTTACTGAAGTCGACATGACTTCAGTGTCGTCTGCAAATTTGCCTATTTTGGTTTTTTTGGTGCGAAAGTTATGTATGCTAGGGCGGGGGATATCGCTTAGGTATATATTGAAAAGAGCTGGCGAGAGAATAGAGCCTTGAGGGACACCTGCTCTTAGCAATCTCACTGTGGAAAAAATTCCATCTAATTTGATTCTAAATTTACGGTCTTTAATAAAATTAGCTATGAGTTGAAGCATTGAAAGGGGGATACCGAGGAGGTACATTTTATAAATGAGACCTCTGTGCCAGAGAATTTCTTCTATCCATAATGACACCAACATTCCGTTGATAAAGGACTTGATTGTTTCCCAAGCAACCAAATTTTATGCCGGCCTTCCCAGCCATACTAATCCTACAATAAATTCCCTTTCAAAATATAGCGAAAACGATAAATTTAAATATAAAAAACCCAAGATAGTCCTCCGGAAGGAATAATAACCTGCATACAGCCGCAGTATAGTTTTTAAGCTCTTGTTCAACAAACACCAATATAATAATAAAAATAACTGTAAAGAATCTAAAGATAATCAAATATAATTATGTTAGAGTCAGTAAAAAAAAATCATGTTTAGGAACTCTGTAAAATTAAGTAAATCAAAAGTCATCGGATGTGTTTACAAATTATTTGAAAATTTGTCAGCTGCATTTAGAACAAATAAAAATAAAATTTGACGTTATCGTCAATAGACTTTTTGTTTTATTTTTTTCTCCTTTTAACTAAATTGCCACTACATTTAATCTGAAAAAAAAAAAAAAAGAAAAAAGAAACACGTGGAAAGAAGCTGTGGGTGTGCGAAAGAAAACTTATTACTTTTAATGAAGTTAAATGTTGGAAAATTTATGATTTAAATTTAATTATGGAATAAATGAAAATATCAACGGAATATATGTCGATAATTATTCACGCATCATCAGATAGTTGCACGTTTGATTGATCCACCCACTGAACTTGACACTTGGAAACGGAAACGGAAGTCAATCGCGATGCATTGTTCATGAAAAATGATGGCCGCCCGGCGTGACCGACCCCAGAGAGGGCGGCCGTTCAGGTGTTCGGGGGTCCGGTGAGAGAGCGCGGAGGCGACGGTGAAAAGCGGCGAGGAAAAAGGGTGAAATAATACGGCGAAATGAAATGAAAAGAAAGCGGAGGTTCGGACGCACACGCGCCATTTTTGTTCGGATCGTTTCGCGCGCGCGAAGATTATTATTTAATGATTATTTAACAAACATCACACACGCGCACACACGCGCACACACACACAACACACACAACACATCAGATCCGTATAACTGGCATCAAATCGATTGATCAAAGTTTATTTACGTTATTATCAAACGGCGATCGCGAGAGTTACGAGATGAACACAAACAACAAGATTGACAACTGTCTAAACCATAGAAAGAAGAAATTGGTAGAAAAAAAAAAACAACAGAAAAAGAAACGTAAAAATAAAGAGAATCCCCTCTGTTTGAATACTCCCCCTATGTCCATGGCTATTTGGGTTAACGATTAAAATTAAGTATAATTATAAAAAAAAAGTCATTTAATCAAAATAATTTTTAATGATTAAATTGAATTTAAATTTAATAATTAAAAACTAATGGTAATTCTGTCTCATGTTTGAATTCAATATAACATATTATTACATATTTGTAATACTGATTAATCACACATTTCGTAAGCAAGGAGGAAGATTTCTGTGCAAGCGAAACCACAATTCGATATTCACACAAAAATAGTAAACAAATTAATTCCAAAAGTATTCACGTTTCTTTCCTGACATGGCGCTGCATGGACTCACACCGATCTAGTATTAATATTAAAAGTGATGAATAAAAAATAAAAAATAATGTTGTGAAATAATTGATGTTCATCGGTAAGTACTTGATGCAATTATTTAATCAAAAATCTGCGGTGAAATAACATATATTTGCGATGGCAACACTGACCCATGAATTCGTTTTCCTTACGTCAAATGTTGTTTATTGTTTTACCGTTTTGTTTGAAATCATATTTTCGATCTAGCCTCTGTCACGACAGAGATCATTGTGTTTTTAGATCAGTGTTTTTACAGTGGAGAAACTTTAATCAATTGATATGATGTGCGTGATATATCTACGTATCTGATTTTATATCGGGCAATAATGCGAATTGTTTGTTTTGACATGACGTGAATAAATCCCGCTTCTCCGGTAGATATCCACCGGATCGGGTAGTTCATTCGTCCCCATGCCGTCCATCGTCTTCTCCCATCCGTCATAGTCATCATCTTCGTCATAATAATATTATATCGCAAACAAACGAATATAAAACGATCGCAAAAAAAAATCAAAATGACACCTGAATGTTCAGACGATGTGTACATCGTGGAACTTCATAATGCGGTGTTTAGTAGAAGAATTTGTAAACTTTTTAAGTTCATTTCATCAAAGTTCACCAGTCCTAAAGAGTCATATATTCTCGAGCCTTTAAAAAAATAAATATCAATTCTACTTGTGCCCCTAATCTTCTAATAAACCATACAATAGGCAACAGTAATGTGTGTTAAAAGAATAGCAAATGTGAAATTAATGTCCAGTGTTTTTCTACTACAGTGTGTTTATCTGAGCTTGACTGGCCAGGTTTGGCCATGTTTTGCCATGTTTTTCTGTTTTCACAAAAGGGCGCTATACAAATTATCGAATTATTGTTATTACAAGGCATCCGTATCATTTGTGTAATCAAATGTCCCAACTGCTGCTAACCACCTGTAGCCAATGAGACTATGGCATCCCCAATTGGGGTATGAGTGAATGTACAGAACGGTGGGTCAACAGTTGGTATGACTTAGATAATAATGAAAAGTAAGAATAACCTAACCTAGCCTAGCCTAGCTTAGCCTAACCCAAACTAGCCTAACCCAACCCAAACTCACATAACCTAAACCAACCTAACCCAACATAACCTAACCCAACCCAACCTAACCAAACATAACCTAACCTAACCCAACCCAACCCAACCTAACCAAACATAACCTAACCCAACCTAACCAAACATAACCTAACCTAACCCAACCTAACCTAGCCCAACCTAACCTAACCTAACCTAACCTAACCCAACATAACCTAACCTAACCCAACATAACCTAACCTAACCCAACATAACCTAACCTAACCTAACCTAACCTAACCTAACCTAACCCAACCCAACCCAACCTAACCTAACCTAACCCAACCCAACCCAACCTAACCTAACCCAACCTAACCCAACCCAACCTAACCCAACCTAACCTAACCCAACCTAACCCAACCTAACCTAACCTAACCTAACCTAACCTAACCCAACCTAACCCAACCTAACCTAACCTAACCTAACCTAACCCAACCTAACCTAACCCAACCTAACCCAACCTAACCTAACCTAACCCAACCTAAACTAACCCAACCTAAACTAATCCAACCTAAACTAACCTAACCCAACCTAAACTAATCCAACCTAATCTATAACCTAACCTACAACCCAACCCAACCCAACCTAACAGCGTTGTCTGTGTGGTGCGAGGAGTCCTTTTTGTGTACTATTTTTTTTTTTAAATACCTCTTTCTTCCCCCCCCCCCCCACCCTTCCATTCCCCCCGCTTCTGATCTCCAATTATTAATGATATTATTGTGTTTGCTGTTTTTGTCACCGGAACATTGTTTGTGTTGTGCGTGGTGTCCCTTTTGAGTGCCATTTTTTTTTTTTAACCCCCCCTCTCTATCTTCCCCCTCCTCTGATCAGCCATTTATTAATGAATGATATTATTGTGTTTTTGCAGGTTCCTTCCAACCGGAGCATTTTCTGTGTTGGGCGAGGAGTCGAGGTGAGCGGTGATGCGCTGCTTTCACGGAGTGGGTGCGAGCAGCTCGCTCTCTGCTGTCCCGGGAAACTTGTACGGGCCCGAAGCCAGCCGGAGACCCGCTCTCCTGTTATTCTTAAAGTCAAGAAATGTAAGAACAACTAGCACAGACGAATTCTTAATTAACGTCATATCAATTAAGCAACTCTATTCTAAAACAATACTACTTTACACATTTACATAAATACAAACCACATTAAATAACAACCGACACGCATGTGTATCGGTGTACAATATGTACATTTTAACGCAGCGTCACGTTCATTGTACATTATAGTTTCATAAAGTGCAAACTTTTAGACGTGAGTTGTTATAATAGATTGCCTTGTTGGTAATAAGAAAGAGCATTAAATTTTAAATACATATATCCTGGAGGTGATTTGATCATTAGTAAAAATCATTTAATAAATAATTATTGTTAATTATTGCGTTTTGATGAAATATCATGGAACCGACAGGTTTTGATCATCATATTAATAATTCTCCGCTCGTAAATGAATTGAACAACGTGAAATGGGTGAAGCGATGATATTATTTTATTATAACATTATCAGACGTCAATATTTTTAAACCGAGATGAATACGATATAATAATAACAATAACACTCTGCAATAATTAACAATAATTATTTATTAAATGATTTTTACTAATGATCAAATCACCTCCAGGATATGGTTCCATGATATTTCATCAAAATGACAATTCAACACACCTCCAAAAAGTGATATAGCGTCATGAAAAGTGATGAAACAAAAACTACGTTTAATAGTTACCTACGTAACCTATTTAGCCTAGTTTTTGTTTCATCACTTTTCATGACTTCATATCACTTTTTGGAGGTGTGTTGAATTATCATTTTGACGATATATCCGGTCACAGAGTCAGAAGGATCAAGTTATTTATTATTAGATCACGCACAAGTATTTATTGAAAAAAAAAATATATATATATTAATTACATATTTAAAAATACATCTTTCGCCATCGTACATTTCTTTCTTTCGAAAAGTTCAATAATAAAATTCTTATTGTTAAAAGTATAGAGTGTATAGTCTGGCCTCAAACCATTTTTTGTGTGTTTTGGTACTATATCATTTTCCTTTTTTGGCATTAGAGGTCAGCAGTCTATGCAGAGAGAGCTTTTATACTTATTACATAAATTTCCTCTACCGAATAAGATGAAGGTGATATAATTGTTAATTTCCTTCTCTTATCTCATATCTGTGAATAAATTGTGTAATTAATGAATGAATTTAAATCTATCTATTCAAATACTGCCGCCGCAAAGTTTGGTTCGCGGATTTGCCACCAGAGACAGGGATCTACACTTTCATTCGGGGATCTACGCTTCGCTAGTGGTTCGCGTCTAGGTCGAAATACAAACTTACTGGTCTTGAACTTGGATAATATTTATGTTCAGAGTTCATGAAACAATTTATTGTGATTTGTATTGTTTTCATTTTTAATATATTATAAGTTTAATGACTTTGACGTAATTGTGAAATGGAATTATCATTTATTGATACTTAACTTGATATTTTTATTTTTATTTTTTTTTTTTTTAGATGTCAATCAATTGCGGGATTATCGTAGAATTTCTCCGCTTGTGCAGCGATAATTAGCTTCTTTATCAGAGGAATTTTTGCGTCGTTATGAAGCCTGATTGATCCACTAGGGTGCACGCATTCAACGCTATTAACTTACCGCTTATTATAATATATATATATATATATATTTCGCTTGTTTATTATTATTCTGGACCGACATGATATACACGTTCTGTTAAAATGTATATTTATGATAATGCTATATATGAGGAGGTAAAACATTGTATGTATTATATCGACTTTTGCTTTATGACAATAATGAAAATATTGGCGGCCCTAATAAGGGCCTTTTGTTTGACTTGGACGACGATGATGATGATGATGAGTCGTTTGTTTGTTCTCGGTGTTGCTGGGTGTCGTGTCGGTCAAGTTGGTCGGTAGTCTGTCCATCTGTTGGCTCCTCACTTGGAGCTGGTGTACTTGGTGACGGCCTTGGTGCCCTCGGACACGGCGTGCTTGGCCAGCTCGCCGGGAAGGAGCAGCCTGACGGCGGTCTGGATCTCCCTGCTGGTGATCGTGGACCTCTTGTTGTAGTGGGCCAGGCGGGAGGCCTCGGCGGCGATGCGCTCGAAGATGTCGTTCACGAAGCTGTTCATGATGCTCATCGCCTTGGAGGAGATACCGGTGTCGGGGTGCACCTGCTTCAGCACTTTGTAGATGTAGATTGCGTAGCTCTCCTTCCTCCTGCGCTTAGACTTCTTCTTGTCCCCCTTGGAGATGTTCTTCTGGGCCTTGCCCGACTTCTTGGCTGCTTTTCCGCTTGTCTTGGGTGGCATCTTGCTTGCTGCTCGTCGATTTTGACTTTGAAAATCTGCCTTTTTGAGTTGTAGTTTACTTTACTTTCACGACGCTGTGGCGGCGATCGGCTAGGGCGGCTCTCTTTCGCCTCGAGCTAGCTAGCTAGCACCCGTGCGGCCCCCTCTGCTATAGCATCGCCCGTAGCGGGGGGGAGCCGAGAGCGGCCATTGTTAGCGAGCTCGCCGAGAACGTAAATACACGTCCCGTGACCGAAAATCGGCAAAAGTATTCCCAGACTCGCCTAATCGAGTCTGCTATTCCGCTATCGAAGCAGTTCGCAAGCACCCAGCACCCCTATCATGTCAGGTCGCGGCAAAGGAGGCAAAGTGAAGGGAAAGGCAAAGTCCCGCTCTAACCGCGCCGGACTCCAGTTCCCCGTCGGACGTATCCACCGCCTGCTGAGGAAGGGCAACTACGCCGAGAGGGTGGGCGCCGGTGCCCCCGTCTACCTGGCCGCCGTCATGGAGTACCTGGCCGCCGAGGTTCTCGAGCTGGCCGGCAACGCCGCCAGGGACAACAAGAAGACCAGGATCATCCCCCGCCATCTGCAGTTGGCCATCCGAAACGACGAGGAGCTCAACAAGCTGCTCTCCGGCGTGACCATTGCTCAGGGAGGTGTTCTGCCCAACATTCAGGCTGTTCTCCTGCCCAAGAAGACAGAAAAGAAGGCGTAATTTTGACATCGACAAACTATACTAACATCAGAAAAACAAAATGAACGTCCCTCAAGTCCACGACCACCACACCATACCATCAAGATGACTTGATTCATTATTTAAAAAAGGCCCTTCTCAGGGCCGCCAATTTTTCTCACTATTTTAAAATTACAAAAGTCGTTATATACCTACACTATATGTAAATAATTATATTCTTCATGGTCTTAAATCTATGTATGTGCAAAATATATTCTATTCATGCATTATTATTGGCGAAAAGTTGACATTTTAAATCTCATTCAATTTGAGGTTAAAAAAGCAACGTGTCAATCAATCAATTTGTGATTAATGGATAATGGCAAATGGATTAAAATTAGCTCGATCTACAAGCTGTATCTCCTTTATGACGATGATTTTATTGAGTCTAGTCGTATTATATGATATTTTCGACTGTTTTATGACTATTCATTCATTTAGATATTTTACAATAAGCACTTACCCTTAATTTGACATTTATGACCACAGACAATGATAAATTATAGATGATAAATCAATACAATAGTGATGGGGGTGACGCGTCCGACACTTTCACAAAGAAAGTGATTAAAAAGTTTTAAAAAACATGAATAAATTATGGATATGGGGTGGGTGTGGGGTTTTCGTATTTTCGAAAGAGTAATTTGCAATAGGATGAACATTTGGCGGCCCTGATAAGGGCCATTTTGGGTCGAAATTGGAATGGTGAGCTGTTGTTTGTTTGTTTGTTTGTTGTCTCGCTTCGATCCGATTGATTTGATTAGATGGTCGGTCGGTTGGTTGCATGCTCGCGGCTTAAGCACGCTCTCCGCGGATGCGTCTCGCCAGCTGGATGTCCTTGGGCATGATGGTGACGCGCTTGGCGTGGATCGCGCAAAGGTTGGTGTCCTCGAAGAGGCCGACCAGGTAGGCCTCGCTCGCCTCCTGCAGGGCCATCACGGCTGAGCTCTGGAAGCGCAGGTCGGTCTTGAAGTCCTGGGCGATCTCGCGCACCAGCCGCTGGAAGGGCAGCTTGCGGATCAGCAGCTCCGTGCTCTTCTGGTAGCGGCGGATCTCGCGAAGGGCGACCGTGCCGGGCCTGTAGCGATGGGGCTTCTTCACTCCTCCGGTGGCGGGCGCGCTCTTCCTCGCCGCCTTCGTGGCCAGCTGCTTCCTGGGGGCCTTGCCTCCGGTAGACTTGCGGGCGGTCTGCTTTGTACGAGCCATGTTCTGTTTGAAATATTACAGTGACCCGAAAAACGGTCTCGTCGCCCTATTTATAGGAAAGAACCGTGAGAGTACGACGGTGCGATTCCATTGGTCGCCCGCCGGGTCTTGGGGAGTGAGTAAAACAGGGTTGCCAATGCGTATGTTCTAAAATACCCACAGTGGAAAATTCAAAATCACAATTATGTATATGATTTTTTTTTTAAAATATATATGTACATTAATATGCGTATATAATTCGTAAAAATAAGTATTTATGCTACATTTATAATATATATATATATATATATATATATCCTGCGAAAGAAAACGAAATTATAGTACTTTTAATAATTGGCAATATTGTCGGAAAATCAAAAAAAAAAAAAAAAAAAACTTTTAATGGGATCTCCGCACTTTAACTTTTCTTATTAAATTTACAATTCATAAGAATTCACCGCGATTTTCTGGAATTCACCACGAATTGGCAACCCTGCAGTCAGTCAGGCTACGCGAGTGGGGGGCCATCGTCGGTTTTGCCAGAGAGTATATAATGAAGGCGAAATCCGGAAACTCAAAAAATCGTTCTTCACCCGCCTTACTGAGCGGTTGCCTTCGCGTTCGTCTCAACCGAAAACAAACCAAAAAACACCATGACCGGTCGCGGAAAGGGAGGAAAAGGCCTCGGAAAGGGTGGAGCCAAGCGTCACAGGAAGGTGCTTCGCGATAACATCCAGGGCATCACGAAGCCGGCCATCCGCCGTCTGGCTCGCAGGGGAGGCGTCAAGCGTATCTCCGGCCTGATCTACGAGGAGACTCGCGGAGTGCTGAAGGTGTTCCTGGAGAACGTGATCAGGGATGCTGTCACCTACACCGAGCACGCCAAGAGGAAGACCGTCACCGCCATGGACGTCGTGTACGCCCTGAAGCGCCAGGGTCGCACCCTGTACGGCTTCGGCGGCTAGGCTGCGCGCGACCACCACACCATCACCGTCACCGTCACATCCACCCGATTGTTTATTTACGACAACACACTACTTGGCAGTGTGATAAAACTCACAAAACGGCCCTTCTCAGGGCCACCACTATGTTCAAGCCGTTTAATGCATCTTACACAATTCTCGGACCGACAGCCCGCAAAGTATAATATAATATGATTAGTCACGCGAGGTAAGAATTATTCTGAGGCGCAAAGAACGCCGTTTTATTTGTAAAAATAAAAAGTAGAGTTAAATTCAGAAATTTTAAACGATTCCCTCTTCACGGCAAATAAGAATCTATGAAAAAACATAAAAATAACCGCGCCGGAGCAGAAAAATTTAATCGTTTTTAATTTAAAGTTAATATTCTCTATGTAAACAGCACACGCCCCTGGCACGAGGATTAAAAAAATGTTACCTGGCTACATATCGAGTCGGAGGTCTTCCGTCTTTTGGTAGGAAGGGAAAAAAAAAAAAAAAAAAGACAAATAAGATAAGACAAAACAAGACAAAAAAAAAAAAAAAAAAAAAAAAATTAACCCTAACAAAAATGCACGTTTTCATTGTACAGCAGGGAAGGAAAATAAATTTAAAAGTTTTATACTTTTTACTAAAAATTCACCTTCATACTGTGTGTGTGGACTGTAAGAATTTCATTTTTGGGCTGCGTCCTTTTCATTGATGTTGTCATTCTGTGAAAAAATTCGTAAGCCTTTAAATTACTTTATGACATAATTACTCTATGACTTACTATTATTATGCGCTTCTCTATGGCCCTTCCGGAAAAACCCTTATCCGTGTTTTATTGCCATTATATAAGTTATGCGACGGAATGGTTATGATAATAATAATAATAATAATAAATACTATGGAATTCGGTGGAATGAATAATAATTCACGTATTTTACTATTATACCTCTCGCGATACTCTCTCTAATCTCATCGAATATTTTTGTATTATGCATTTATGAAATCATTGGTAGCCCTGAAAAGGGCTTTTTATCGTCAACAACTTGGCACCGCGACTCGGGTGCTCGCTTTCCGCCAGCTGATATATCCGCGGTGGTGATAGATATATTATATAATGACAATATATAACTATACACACACGTGAAGTCATGTGGAAGTCCTACTTCTTGGGTGCGGCCTTCTTCGCTGCGGGCTTGCCCTTGGGAGCTGCGGCAGCCTTCTTCGGCTTGGGCGCCTTGGGCTTCTTGGTCGGGGGCTTGGCCGACTTCTTCGCCTTCGTGGGGCTCTTCGGCTTCGCGGCGGGCTTCTTGGCGGCGGCGGCGGCGGCCTTCTTGGCCGGCGAGCCGGCGGGAGCCTTCTTCGCCTTGGCGGGGGCGACGGCCTTCTTCGCCTTGGCGGGCGCGGCGGCCGCCTTCCTGGGCTTCTTGGCGGCGGAGGCGGCAGAGGTGCGCTTCTTGGGCGCGGCGGCGGCCGGCTTCTTGGCGCCACCGGCGGAACCCTTGGCCTTCGCCTCCAGCTTGAAGGAGCCGGACGCTCCCTTGCCCTTGGTCTGGACCAGGGCGCCGGACTCGACGGCTCCCTTCAGGTACTTCTTGATGAAGGGGGCCAGCTTATCGGCGTCGACCTTGTAGTTAGCGGTGATGTACTTCTTGATCGCCTGCAGGGAGGAGCCGCCGCGCTCCTTCAGCTCCTTGATGGCGTTGTTGACCATCTCGGACGTCTTCGGGTGAGAGGGCTTCGCCTTCGGCTTCTTGGCCGCCGCGGCGGATGCCTTTGCCTTCTTAGCGGGAGTGGCCGGAACGGGAGACGCCGCCGTCGCTGCTAGTGCTGTATCTGCCATTGTAGACTGGTGCTGGTGGTGCTGTTCGGCTTGCTTGCTGATGCTGAATATATCCTCAAAAAAAAATTAAATTTTCGGAATTCGAATGGCGTCCCTACCGTGCCGCCGGCGCAGAGAGCTCGCTTGTCGATTGTGATGATGAAAACGTGTATCATTTATGCTTAGGTCCTCGGAGTAAAATAGGATTTTATCGGCGAGGATAAATTTTCCTTAACGGTAGGGCGCGGGCGGGCGTAGGACAGAGATGTGGGCCCGCGGAGGGCGGGGAATCTGCGCTCCCCGGGAGCGGCGCTAGGCGCAGTGAGGCTACGGATGAGGAAATGCGCGAGGGCGGCGACTCGGAGTGCCACAAAAGAGACCGCAGCTCGGGAGACCCTCGAGTCGGCGGGTCGGGAGGGCGGCGTGGGCGAGGGCGGGACTCCGGCCGAGGGGTCCCGCAGCATTCCCGCCGTCGGGGGGCCCCGCGAGCGCCGACAGGGCTCCCGAGCCGCCCCGCCGTAGAACGGCGTGCCGGCCCACAGCATACATCGGGCTCGCGGTGCTCGGGCCTGTATAATATTATGTGTACGCCAAACCGACCTAGGCGTGATAATAATGCGAAATAAATTAATTATGTTATACGAAATTAATTTGAAAAAAAAATTAAACGAGCCCTACTGATGATGCTATTATATCTGATTTCTTACAGGACAGCCGGGGGCGGCGCGGCGCGGCGTGAGATACGAGCCCTCGAAGACATGAAAATAATAACCTGGTTAAACTATTAATGTTTGCGATTGTTTATGTGCTTAAAAAAAAAATAAAAATAATAAAAAAAATGAATTATGATGATGATGATGATGATGAATAACGAAAGTAGGAAAACAAAAAAAAAAAAAAACAAAAAACTACAGACAGACAGACAGACAGACAGACAAAGAAACAAAAACCATAACTAATATAAGATATTTAATCAGAACATCATCGGATGACATATAACTGGAAAAATAACAGCAGCAAATAAATGTCTAGCATCACTTAATCCAATGATGGGAAAGAAAAGTCGTTTGTCAACGGATAATAAATTACTTCTTTATAAAACAACAATAAGACCAGGTTTCACGTACGGATGCCCCATTTGGAGGCACGCCGCTCCAAATCTCATACAAAAGATTCATCTCTTTCAAAATAAAGCCATTAGACTTGCTTTAAACGCACCTAAATGGATTAGAATTTCTTCTACTTTTGACTTTTGAAATATTGGCATATAGAGCTCCGGGCCAAAAAGGCCCCTTTCTCTTTCATCATGATTTTAAAATTGGTTGTAGGATAAATTTTAAGTTAATTTTGGTTGTGTTTTTAAAATATTTTTGCAAGGAAACATGGCTGCAATATGGGGGATTTAAGGTTTACGGAGGATTTGTTTGGGTTTTTTAAAGGTAGTTATTTCATTTACATCGTACTGTGCGAGACAGTTGATGGACGCGTTTTCATGGGTGGGGAGGCCCGCATAAAATGTTTCCGCGAGACTTAAGATATGGTCTTTAAGGAGGGGAACTTCAGAGTCCCGATGTAGTTGAGCAACCCTCATCCATCTAGGAGCTCCCAGGGCAATGCGTATGGCTTTGTTTTGAAATGTTTGTAGTCTTTTTAGCTGGGGCTCTGAAGCGTGTGCCCAGATAGGGCTAGCGTAAGTGAGTTTAGGTCTTATAGTGGATTTATATATTAGTAGTTTGTTCCTTGGAGATAATTTTTTGTTATTTTTAGATATCATGGGATAAAGGGCTGCAAGAGTTTTATTTGCTGAATTTAGAGTTTCTGTTATATGCTTTTTCCAAGTTAGTCTGCTGTCTAGAGTTATTCCGAGGTATTTAATGTTTTTTTTCCAAGGTACGTTTTCGCCGAACAAGTGGATGTTAGGGGGTCGTTTAGGGCGTCTACGGGAGAAAACACAAGCGGCGCTTTTTGAGGGATTGATGCTAATTCGCCATTGTTTAAAAAATGATTCTAGTTTCGACGCGTGGTCTTGGACGCGTCGTGTAGCGGTCATTTCGCTTACTGAAGTCGACATGACTTCAGTGTCGTCTGCAAATTTGCCTATTTTGGTTTTTTTGGTGCGAAAGTTATGTATGCTAGGGCGGGGGATATCGCTTAGGTATATATTGAAAAGAGCTGGCGAGAGAATAGAGCCTTGAGGGACACCTGCTCTTAGCAATCTCACTGTGGAAAAAATTCCATCTAATTTGATTCTAAATTTACGGTCTTTAATAAAATTAGCTATGAGTTGAAGCATTGAAAGGGGGATACCGAGGAGGTACATTTTATAAATGAGACCTCTGTGCCAGAGAATTTCTTCTATCCATAATGACACCAACATTCCGTTGATAAAGGACTTGATTGTTTCCCAAGCAACCAAATTTTATGCCGGCCTTCCCAGCCATACTAATCCTACAATAAATTCCCT
>JAIUSX010000780.1:0-12046 GCA_026573805.1 Hesperophylax magnus | reverse complement strand
CCTAGGCATTTCTAGGTAGGCACTTATTAGTACTTATTCCTTTACATATATGTATGTGTGTGTTTATATGCACATGTGTATGTGTGTGAACATATTTATGTATGTGTATGTATATGTATGTGTGTGTGAACATATATATGTACGTGTATGTATATGTATGTAATCTAATACTTATGCATGTATTTTTATAATTTCTATTTAGGTTTTACAAGTTTCGTTATGTTTATATATTGAATTAATATGTTTACACTAGACTTCATACAAAATAACAATGTTCCATTGGTTACCATTAAACATGCAGCCGCCTAGTGTGGTGATTTAATATATGTATATTATCTGTGAATGTCTATGTCAAATGTCATGTATTTATAAATAAATAAATAAATACTACTTATGAAACGAGGTTTACTGTTCACAGAACTACTAGTATATATTTAACCTTTAAATATTCATTACCTAGTTGAATAATATTCGTATTTTACCGGTTTACCTAAAAGATGCACAAAAACTCGGCTATGAATTTGTAATGTGTATCTTTAAAAAAAATCTAGTTCTATTAAAGACAGTCTCCCTTTATTAGACCAGTTGCATTAATTCTACTCTTTCTACTGCTAATACAACTAGTAGATATTACTACTTCTTGTGTATTTTCAAACTAACCTAGGGGACACCCTCACAAGGCTAAAGCAAGTACACGAATCTAGCAAAAACTAATTTGTCCTCTGACCAGGATATTAATTTTTTATGCGTTGTTTAGAAATTCAAAATATGGATGTAATATTCTTGGGATCGACCAAATTTTGGAACCCTCCTAAGTTCTTCCATCATCCCATGGACAAAGAACTTTTGTCAGCGCTAAGCAACTACTACAATTTCAGAGGCAAATCGATTCACATCCTTTCAAGGGGATTACGATGAAAAAGGTAGATTAACGAGTTTGTGGAAGGTACTTTTTTTTTTTTTTTTTTTTTTTATTTCCTTTATTTTTTCCCAATTTACATATTTCACAATACAAGTTTTTTAATAATATGAAAGGGAACCCACTAAGGCGCAGCCTGTGCGTGGGTAATATAATTTAATACATTAGATTTTTGTACCTAAAAATACATAACAGTAAAAATAAAATAAAAAACAGTAAGCATAATAAAGAAAAACGGTAGGCTTATAATAAAAGTTATTCTAAAAGATTGTGCAAGAGGAGCATATTAAAAATAAATCAAAGTAAAAATAAAGATTGTAAGATAATATATATGAATTAAAAGAACACAAAATAAAATAATAATAACTATACAGAAACAAAATAGAAAAAAGTAAAAATTATACTTATTATAACTTTTTACCAGCTAATATTATTAAATGATAACTTCTAAAAATTTTGACAGCCCGATTATACGATTTCCTGCGGAAAAATTCTAATATTTTTAAAGTAGACTTCTTGTTATATTTCGTCGTTCAACTCTGTAAATGCGATCTGAGCTTTGTCACAATAAGCTTTTGACTTTGTTCTTTTAAAATCAACTAGGTAAAAGGTTTTCACGTCCGAAAATATTTTAAAAGCTGACATCAAAGAAAATGTTACTTTAAACTCTATTTAAAAAAAAAAATAATAAAGAAATAGCCGACGTGTACCAACCAGTTTTGAGGTTGTGAGACCTTTTTAAGATATACAATTCCGTAGTATATCATTTTTATGTATCTGATAAGATTTAGCGAGCGTTAGAAAGTAAAATTCTGAAAATATGTTAATTGATTACAAAACATCGACTTTTCTTTACTTTCTATAAATATAATATGTGTGTATTATATATATAAACCTGAAGGAATTCTCTAAATTATAGCGAAAACCCTATCAAAATCTATTGCATAGTTAAGAAGAACTAAGCGCACAAACAGACAGTCGCGGATAGCGACTCTGTTTTATACTATTTAGTTTAGCGATTTCGACTTCTTGCTATTTTTTATTTATTCAAGAAGCTGCTCTTAAAATATCCAAACTTTGCGAGTTTCTGTTTTTTTCGGTAGCGCTATCCACAATATTATTAATGACGATATTACTCTTAAATTTTGACTACGAAAAACAATATATGTAAATACAAGTACCTACATAAAATATCTTCATGCAAGCGCTTTGTAGTCAGGAGTTTCTATAAATAAATATATATATTTATAGCGTCGTCTTTTGTGAAAGGCTCTGTAGGTTTTAAGTTTTATCAGAAATAAGTGATATGGTTTTACATAAGTAGTACCTACTCTAAATTAACCATCCATTGTTAAATACTTTATATTGTTATAATCATTATTATTTTTAAATTATTATGCAGAGTCTGGATTCAAGCGTCGTACCACACTGGAAAAAGTTATTAGTCCTGTCAATCTAATGGTATTTGCGTCATTTTTTGTTCTACATAAATAATAATAATATGAAAATTATTTCCTTGCTTGTACATTATTACTTTTACGTGTATGTATATTGTTGTGCATGTTCAATGAGATGTTATTATTGTGTATGCTTTATGGGATGTGTGGGATTGCACAAACCACCCCACATTCCGGAATAAACATATTATTATTATTATTATTATTATTATTATTACTATTATCTCATCAGACTTTTAAACACACACACAAACTCACACTTACACACTCTCTCTCTCTCACACACACACACACACACACACACACAAACATAACACACACATTGAAATATAGCACACTAGGTACTATACCATAATCCTATCGAATGGCTAAACATTGTGAAATTGTTTAAGATCTTATAAAGAATAAAACTTCCATAAATTTTTACCTTATAAGGTACGGTGAACTCAAGATATTGCAGGGGAAGATTGATGGAAATCGTTTTAAGGTAAAGAAGTCGCACCTCGGGGCTTCTAATCGTAAGTAACTGCTAAGAGTGCAGTTCCGGTTCTAGTTGCTCCGGAGTGGTGTCTGTGGGGTGAAGATTGTCTCGATGATAGGTAATCTCCGGTACGAGAGGGCACTAGGAGATTAATAAGTGGATTTGTAAAGTGTATTTTTAGACGAACAACTGTCGAAACCGGCGCGTGCTAATAACTTTTATTTCTCACGCAATTCAATATAATATAAGTTCATTAGTACAATTACATAGTATTAGATACTCTCGGTGCTGCTTGGCATGGTAGTTTGCCGTGATCAATGGCAAAATCTGAATAGACAGGTACTTCATGAGAAGGGGCCGCTTCTTCGACTCGATGTTGTATAATACGGCTCGAATATGGAACGAGTTACCGGCATCTGTTTTTCCTCCTTCATAAAACCCGCATCAATAAATCCCTCCCTCCAGCCCCTATCTTAACCCGCCTCACAACGCTGCCCAACAGGGTGGCGACATAGCTCCCCTGCCTTTACACTGTATAGTCGGGGGCGCTCCGTGTGAAGTGTCACATAAATTTATTTTCTTAAATGACAAAAAATGCCCTCGAATAAAAATGTCTGTAAAAATATGTCTATGTGGATACTCAAAGAATGTAATTTAAATTTATATTACAGTAAAAAATATATATTTAAATTGGTAATTTATCTACCAATATAATCCCATACGTATGAATTACAACTTTTTTTTATCTGATCCGCAATCTAGATTGAATTTCTAATTAGCTTCCTGATGGCATTTCTCTCTCGTTTCGGTATTGTCTGTCCTCCTTCTGTATCCCTCAGTTGGGATGGAAATAAAAGGTTTTTGGCGGAATAATCAGTGTTGGTATTTTCCAATCTAAATCTGAGTAATCTCAGATTAAGCCACGCGGATTAAATTTAACCATCACAATGTTAATTCAGTACAATCAGTCGCGACAGTATATTGCTTCTCTGAACTGACTGTATTGATTTAGTGTCTGGATTTCTGATTTCAGAACATTGGTTAACAATTAACTGGAATGGTTTATATATTAGAAAAAAAAAACCCATCTCGATAAGTCTTTGATGTTACGTTTTAAGTTATACACACGCGCGATCTACTGCACCTACATCAAACAAATTGGACACAATTTATTCAAAATATGAAAATTATGTAAAAACCATTCGTGTGGTGATAATTTCGCGTTTTTTTTTGTTTTATTGATTTATATTAATGCAATTACAAAGGAGATTCATAGAAATGAAATGGTTTATGTAACACTTGTAATTAATATAAAATGTTATGTTGTTTATTTTCGGCTACGAGTAGAATCGGATGGTCGATCACCACCATTCCAGAATAACTCGAAAATTTGGGAAACATTAAAAGTAGCGAACATTTTTTTTCAATAGAGACCCGATCTAAACAACACATGTCAAAATCACTACTACTTCACCTTTTGTAGGGCAAAACTCCCCACTGACTGGTCTAATATATAATATGTATCGATAAAATTTTCTATTTTCTTTTTTGTACAATATTTTTTTTAATATTTGTATAAGGCATGCTAATCTTCTGCACTGTTTAGAGGTATGATTATAAACTGTAATTTTGATGTAAAACCTTTTTAACGGACGCAAATTAATAAATAAATACATGAAGTTCTATTTTTCAGCGTAACACTTCGTCCCTCAAAAGCGTTTTCGAAATTTTATACATGGTTTTCCAATAAGAGGTGTTATTTTGAATAGCCCGCTATTTCGGTAGATGTTGCTTTTGAAGCTGTCATTTTTTGATATTTGACAAGTAGAAACTACGCCATTAATAAAAATGGAACGATACACGCTTCAACAACGCATTGAAATTATTAAAATTCACTTGAGTGAATCAAATGCAAATCATCTTGAGTGATGAGGCCCATTTCCACCTCGGTGGCTTCGTCAACAAGCAAAATTGTCGCATCTGGGGCTCGGAAAACCCAAGAGTTATTGTTGAAAAGCCTCTCTATCCTCAACGTGTGACTATTTGGTGCGGTTTATGGTCCGGCAGAGTCATTAGACCTTACTTTTTCGAAAATGAGGCTGGAGCAACAGTTACGGTGAATGGATTGCGCTATCGAGAGATGATTAATGATTTCTTATGGCCGGAATTGGATGGTATTGATCTGGACAACGTTTACTGTCAACAAGACGGCGCTACGTGCCACACAAGCAACGAAACCATTCATCTTTTACGATTGAATATCAAAATAACACCTCTTATTGGAAAACGTTGTATTAAATTTTTCTGATAAGGTTGTATGGCATTTCTGCAGTTTTATTTGGTCATTTTTTTCGATGCCTCTAAATTTAATTTGTCAATCTTAAGTTAGCTTACTTCGTTGTGTGTGCTAATAATTTTAGGAACAAATTAATATAAGAATTATTTTACATGTTCAATTAACAATATGTTATGATATTTATGTACACAAAAAAATATTATTTATTTATAGGGACCATACCTGTTCTACATAATACATAAATGTTTCATTTCTACCCCAAAACTGCCGTCTTACAGGTACCTAAAGTGAAAACAAGTCTGTATTATGACTGTATGTTGTTTTATTAACTGTTTTTTGTTTTTTTGTTTCAGGTAAGGAAGACTTCCAGGTTTTCTTAATTGGCTAGTTAGCAGTTTCACCATACAAAATGTAAGTTACTAATAGTAAAATAAAAAATAAAAAATTATAAAACATCTGACCCTTGTTCATACAACTAAATCAAGTAACCTGCCTAATATACCCAACAACATATTAATAGTTCTATAATTTTACTTAAAAACGTTCATTTAATCTTGATATTTCTAAATTCACGTGACACGTTAACTTTTGATCTGAAGTTAAGCTTAACTTTCCAGTATTTTTTTAAAATCCACTTCCCATTTCACAACGTTAATTATACTTTCATGTGACGTTGATTGATGAGTTTCGTTTTAATTAATGCAATCAGTTTCATTATCATAAAGTACAATTATAACATGCTGAAAAGTTCCGCAAAAGTTTCCGCCATTACCTACTTGCGTTTCCTGAAACTTCAAATATTATAGAAGCTTGGGAACTTTTCCGTTTGTTTATTATCCGTTTATTTTGCATTCTTGATATTTCCCAATGATATTATATGACCAGCGCGTTCCCTTGAAAAATCATAGGATAGTCTAAATTCTCGACAAATCAGTTTCAATTTTGGTAATGGAAATTATTAGAATTTTCCATTAAAAATATTATATTATAGATACCTATATAAATACCGCGACTTCTTCACCCAACAATCAGTTCCAATTTTGAAAATGACGCTTAAATTCAATACATGTTTGAGTTCATTGAATCATATTTCACGCGGGACTAACTATACATCACAGACAGTCGAAATTCGTAAATCTTTATTATTTGAGTTATTTTCTAAACAAAAAAAGTTTTTCTCTTAAAATTTAATTTTATGAAATTTCAATTTAATTTTATGAAATTTTAATTTAATTCATTAAAAATTATTTGCTGGCGTTGTTTGTAACAGTTGTCAACTCTACATGTTCAAAATACCACACGGCAGGACAGATGTTCTAACACAGCATAGCATGGTAAAAGGATTATTAACTAAATTTTCTAAAACAGTAGATCAAAAAATACTCTTATATGAATCTTCTCAAATGTTGATAATGTCAAAATATGAAGTAGTAATGGATATCTAATTAATCTGTCGTATAACGTACGTATTTTTTTTTAAATAAAAAGCCCCTTGGACCTAATTATTATAGGCCGTCTTTTTTAAATGCTTACTGAGTACTAAAATATTTTTTTTAATCTAGAAAGTGTCTCGGATAAACATTACCGATTTTTATGTATGTGGGATACCAAATATACCTATTGACTTTTTCTAAAAGTCTAAATGAATATTCCAATTTTTTACTGGAACAAATTTTGATGAATGAAAATGATAAATGAATGAACAACCCAAGATCTCGGGTTCTGTTTCATATTTCGTTTAGTTTTATTAGTATTATCTTCTTCTTCAATGATATATTACATTGATGATTATATCCTCTAAAAGTTATAAAAGAAAAGTTGTAAATTTAAAAATAAAATGTATTATTTCTGGATGTGGTTGAATTTCTCATCAAGCTTTTCGAGGCGTTTACAGTTTTTTTTAAATTTAATCTTTCTCTTTGCGT
The DNA here is from genome assembly GCA_026573805.1 of Hesperophylax magnus. NCBI lineage: Eukaryota > Metazoa > Arthropoda > Insecta > Trichoptera > Limnephilidae > Hesperophylax > Hesperophylax magnus. The sequence continues at coordinate 4,968 of JAIUSX010000780.1, read as the reverse complement.
GTGTAATCGTGTTTAATTATCCGTATTTTTTTTTTGTTTTATTTCAGGAACATTTACGTGCTACAAAAATAGGTACTTTCTCTGGGAAGATATATTTTATAAAAGTTACGTAGAGAGTTATTATAATTTATCTTTGGTGCGATTTAGACTTGTAAGTGGGTACTTTGGAATATTTTTGCCGCATTACTCTAGTTATCCAGGGCCGCGATTTAGAAACGCCTTCTCTAAACTGTGATCTTCTCAACACATGCTGAGAATTTCCCGGACGGACCGCATAACCAATGTGAATTTCATGACCAGAATATTCAAAGACAGAGATTGTCAACATTTACTGCACTGTACTTTGATCTGTATGAAAATAAAACAAACGAAATACTTGAGCTTTCTAAGGCGGACTCTGTAACGTAATGGCTTAGAGCACCGCCATCTTTATTTCTTAAACTGTGTTGCAGGAAATGTACTGAAAGTTAAAGATAACTGTTTTTGGACTTCGTTTGACCGTTTGTTCTATAGGTTTAGGATGAATTTTGCAAGCGGCCAGAGTTTATGCGAATGAATGAAACGATTTATTTAACGTTTTTGTAATATTTTGAATTGAATATTGTTAAAAGTACATTCGTGGTGATGTAGACACATTAAGGTCAGATACTTTGAATATATTTACGATTATAACATAGTTTAATTAATCTTTCTCTGTTACTAAAAGCTTAGTAAAATTTCGAATTATAATTTATTTGTTATATTGTATATCGAAAATCAAATAGTTGTGTATATTTACTGCCTTGACAGTTAAATCAACCAACATTTTCTTTTTAATCTGTATAATCTGGGCTGGAATATTATTTTTATTTTTTGCCTTCTTGGATAAAAATGTTTCTGTACTCAAAAATTTTTGTTGTCTACAGCACGGCCAGAGAAATAAATATGGCATTTGCTAAGACTGAACATGGATAAATTAAAAAGTTAAGAGACTCGTACCTTACTGAGACAATGTGTGGTTTCACCGAACTAGGTTCAGTTCGATACACTTGAGATTTAGTGCGTTTAGTATCTTACATAAATTCGTTCGTCCGACAGCTCAGGTACAAAAATCATTCGCGAACAAAACACAGATCTAATGGAGTTTCTTTCCATTCGTAAATACACACAAATCACTTATTAATTCAATAAATTCAATTATTTACGAGGCTTTTGGCTTTGAAATAGCGAACGTAGCAATACATTCGTGACTTGGGTGTAATATTCGTTGAAAACTTGTCATTCAATGAACACATCAACTATATAACTAATAAGGCTTTAAAGATGCTTGGCTTCCTTTGCAGAACTTTAACCGATTTTAAGTCCATAGATTGTATGAGAACCCTCTATATTTCATTAGTCAGAAGTCAATTGGAGTATAATTCACCTATTTGGTCCCCTTTATATAAAGTTCACTCCAATAATATAGAAAGAGTTCAGCACAAATTTCTTAAGTACGTAAATTTTAAGCTCGGAATTCCTATTGATTACAGTAATTATGTCAGTTTGATGAATCAATTGCATCTAATAACACTGTCTGACAGGAGAATTATTTCAGACCTGGTTTTGTTACACAGAGTCATTAACAACTTAATTGATAGTCCTGCCATCCTTGCCATTATTAAACTACATGTGCCGACTAGGAATACAAGACAAAATATAACATTCTTCTGTAATACATACTCGACCAACTATCAGACACACTCACTGACCAATAGGATGCATGATCTGGGCAACAAGTATGGGGGTGTTATTGATTTATTTATTGACTCCATATATAGAATTAAGCATAATCTACACCAACACTTTGTTGAATCCTACAAATTAGAGTAGCTTTGGTAAATTTATTTATTTATTTTATTAGGTACAATATTTTTTACAATTCAAGGTTTTCAGTAATGTAGGCCTCACTGGGTGGCTTGCCCGTGCTGAGGCCTTCATTTTATAATATAAAAAAAAATACATAATACATTTAATGAGAAAAATTATACATTTAAAAATAAAAATACATAATAATATATTTAAAATTAAAAAAAAAAATAGTACATTGAAAATAATCTTGTGTGTTTGTGAGTGATGTGTGTTTATATTGGTTTTGTCTGTTACGTGTAGGTTTTATTTTTATTTTATGCTATGAAATTTTGGTAATATTGTCTTTTTTGGTCTTTAATCCATTTTGTAATTTTGTGTGTGAATTTATTTTTATTTTCCTCAATTTTAATATCAAGTTTTAAACTGTTGAAAGCTTTTATTGCGTGGTATTGGTAGTGTCTTTGTCCAAAGCTTGAATTTACTGTCAGAGTTTTTATGTTTTCTTTGTACGCTTGTCTAACTGGTCTGTTAGTGTTATTTTGTGTATGTTGAAATTTATTTTTTTTGTCGAAAATGTAGTTTAGTAGTGTTTTAACGTATAATTGGCGTATATCTAGTACGTCACAGCTGTTGAATATTTGGTCTATATCAGTCAGTCTATGTTTTTTTAGTATTACCTTTAAGATCGTTTTAATGATTTAATGATTATTAGTTTTAATGATTTGTTTTATATGTAGTGTTGCTGTAATTTCTTTTTTACTTTATGTTACTCTTACGTTTTACTAATGTTGCTTCATATTTTTTAATATTTTCTCACTATACTTGTAATCACAATTTTACAAGTGTGTATTTTTTACCTTCTTTAAAATGGATTAAGTACATCTATTTACTGTCAATATCTCCTGTATAATACATATTCTCTTATTGTACTGCATCATGTATCACTTCTATGTAAAAGCTTTTTTGGGCGTATATATATATAAATAAATAAATAAATAAAACACACAAGTTAAAAAAATGACAACCTACTGCCAGTAGGACGTCTCATACAGCGTTCCGTATTCGTCATAGTTTAAGGGAGTACGTATGGAGTAAGCGTATCTTGTCATCTCGGTCGCACTCGTGATGTGGAATGTAGTATTCGCCGCAACTTTTAAGTATTTATTTTTTAAATTTAATTTGAATTTGGTGTGGCCAGTTTCTTCGATTCATTTTACGGAATATTTCAGTACAATATTGAAGTCACTTTGCAAAAGCTTGATATTTATTTATGAATGTAAATAAGTCTGGCTGACAAATGCTAATATGGTGGCACGTATATTAACTTTCAGTTGATGGATCTGCGCTGCTCAACAATAATTTGACAGGCCCTAACGCGAGCCAGCCCCACCAGTGGAGGTTGTTGACAGTTTCTTCGTTTAAATGCTAATGCTTTTACCAGCACATTCATACTTTACCCCTTACCCTCCCTTAAAACCTTAAACTTAACATTTATGTGAATAATCATTATGTTACAATCGACGAGAACACTGGTATGACTTATTAATTTATCCCGCATTGTCAAAATATGCTTTTCTGTTACATTTCGTACGTAATGCGAAACAACATCCCAGAATAACCTAACAATATTTAATTATTGAAGACAATATTAGCGATTCCTAAACGAAAATCTGAAGCAGATAAATCAGAAAATGATACGGTCACATCTAGAATTTGATACCATAATGATGTAGGACTTAGTTTAAAACCCGCTTAAATTAAATCCACGACGCCTGGATGTGAACCCGAAGGATGTGACACTCGGATATTAACGGATCATAATGTAGATGTAGATATTCTCGCCAACTTCATCGTAGCTTATTTTATTATTCACGCGTACATTACACTTACATTTCTAAAACTTGATACAAACGCTCAATTTAGTTATATATATTTTTTTATTAAAGCAATTAGGTAAATATGTATATTTAAATAGTATTTACAGTTTCTACATATTATTACGTAATAAGTAAGATCAAGAAAGGGAAGCTAGGATGGTTTGAGCATGTAGAGCGAATGAGCGAAGAAAGGAATGTAAGGAAAAAATACGATGCAAATGTGAATGGTAGCAGAAGTCAGGGACGCCCGAGGAAGACATGGCACAACCAAGTGAATCAGATACTTGAGTCGGGCCATGTCAAGAGTCATAATAATAGAAGAGTATGTATGAGACGATGTGTGAATGTGAATGAGGCAAGGAGTGTGTGCCAAGACCGAGTTGTTTGGCGGTCCGTCCTCTCTGCCTACCCCTGCGGATAAACGGCGTGATGGTTAGTTAGTTATATATTATGAGATTTGAATACCACTCTTCCATGGAAGTCTTAGCTTGGGTCTTAGCTTAGTCTTAGTTTACGGTACATTATTCTGGTTATTTATGATTAATAGTATTACAGATAAATGTATTATGTGATGTAGTAAGTACATACACAGCAGTGAGAAAGTAAAACGTAATTATATAACATGTTTGGTAAATGTGGTATAAATGTAAGTGGTTAAAACGTATCTAAAATAATGTGATTAGCAATAAAACTTAATATTATGTATATTTTCTGAGAACAAATAGTCATTTATGGAAAATGAATGAGACATAGGTTGTTTTAATATTTTAAAATTAGTTTAAAGATAAATAAGTTTTGATTTAATTTAGTTTTAAGTAAACTTTGATGAGGTGAGCACAACTCACGAAACATGCCGGTATCTAAATAATAAACGGTGGTTAAAGCGAAGTGTTTATTATTTTTTCTTATTTTTGTGGTAAATCGTACCAATCTCCTGTTGTACGCATCACAACTTAATCTTTTCCTTAAAATCTACATTCTAGAATCTTCCACAGCCGTTGTTTATCCCCGTTGTTCCTTGAAAATGTAAATTTGAAAGATTCGCAGAAGTTTTTTTCCACTTTAATGGAAAAAAGTTGATCTTATTACGTCAATCTCTTCCTTTTCGGCTTTGATGGATAATCCTTAGAGTATCCAACAATGCGCTGAAGGATGTATGAATCAAATAAGTTTCAGCAAGTAGAAAGGTTAGACTGAAGGTATAATATACTTGATTTCGCCTTCACGTATATTTAATTACATTCTTAGAAAACAGTTGGGT
>JAIUSX010000779.1:0-21273 GCA_026573805.1 Hesperophylax magnus | reverse complement strand
ACAAATATGTAATAATATGTTATATTGAATTCAAACATGAGACAGAATTACCATTAGTTTTTAATTATTAAATTTAAATTCAATTTAATCATTAAAAATTATTTTGATTAAATGACTTTTTTTTTATAATTATACTTAATTTTAATCGTTAACCCAAATAGCCATGGACATAGGGGGAGTATTCAAACAGAGGGGATTCTCTTTATTTTTACGTTTCTTTTTCTGTTGTTTTTTTTTTTCTACCAATTTCTTCTTTCTATGGTTTAGACAGTTGTCAATCTTGTTGTTTGTGTTCATCTCGTAACTCTCGCGATCGCCGTTTGATAATAACGTAAATAAACTTTGATCAATCGATTTGATGCCAGTTATACGGATCTGATGTGTTGTGTGTGTTGTGTGTGTGTGCGCGTGTGTGCGCGTGTGTGATGTTTGTTAAATAATCATTAAATAATAATCTTCGCGCGCGCGAAACGATCCGAACAAAAATGGCGCGTGTGCGTCCGAACCTCCGCTTTCTTTTCATTTCATTTCGCCGTATTATTTCACCCTTTTTCCTCGCCGCTTTTCACCGTCGCCTCCGCGCTCTCTCACCGGACCCCCGAACACCTGAACGGCCGCCCTCTCTGGGGTCGGTCACGCCGGGCGGCCATCATTTTTCATGAACAATGCATCGCGATTGACTTCCGTTTCCGTTTCCAAGTGTCAAGTTCAGTGGGTGGATCAATCAAACGTGCAACTATCTGATGATGCGTGAATAATTATCGACATATATTCCGTTGATATTTTCATTTATTCCATAATTAAATTTAAATCATAAATTTTCCAACATTTAACTTCATTAAAAGTAATAAGTTTTCTTTCGCACACCCACAGCTTCTTTCCACGTGTTTCTTTTTTCTTTTTTTTTTTTTTTCAGATTAAATGTAGTGGCAATTTAGTTAAAAGGAGAAAAAAATAAAACAAAAAGTCTATTGACGATAACGTCAAATTTTATTTTTATTTGTTCTAAATGCAGCTGACAAATTTTCAAATAATTTGTAAACACATCCGATGACTTTTGATTTACTTAATTTTACAGAGTTCCTAAACATGATTTTTTTTTACTGACTCTAACATAATTATATTTGATTATCTTTAGATTCTTTACAGTTATTTTTATTATTATATTGGTGTTTGTTGAACAAGAGCTTAAAAACTATACTGCGGCTGTATGCAGGTTATTATTCCTTCCGGAGGACTATCTTGGGTTTTTTATATTTAAATTTATCGTTTTCGCTATATTTTGAAAGGGAATTTATTGTAGGATTAGTATGGCTGGGAAGGCCGGCATAAAATTTGGTTGCTTGGGAAACAATCAAGTCCTTTATCAACGGAATGTTGGTGTCATTATGGATAGAAGAAATTCTCTGGCACAGAGGTCTCATTTATAAAATGTACCTCCTCGGTATCCCCCTTTCAATGCTTCAACTCATAGCTAATTTTATTAAAGACCGTAAATTTAGAATCAAATTAGATGGAATTTTTTCCACAGTGAGATTGCTAAGAGCAGGTGTCCCTCAAGGCTCTATTCTCTCGCCAGCTCTTTTCAATATATACCTAAGCGATATCCCCCGCCCTAGCATACATAACTTTCGCACCAAAAAAACCAAAATAGGCAAATTTGCAGACGACACTGAAGTCATGTCGACTTCAGTAAGCGAAATGACCGCTACACGACGCGTCCAAGACCACGCGTCGAAACTAGAATCATTTTTTAAACAATGGCGAATTAGCATCAATCCCTCAAAAAGCGCCGCTTGTGTTTTCTCCCGTAGACGCCCTAAACGACCCCCTAACATCCACTTGTTCGGCGAAAACGTACCTTGGAAAAAAAACATTAAATACCTCGGAATAACTCTAGACAGCAGACTAACTTGGAAAAAGCATATAACAGAAACTCTAAATTCAGCAAATAAAACTCTTGCAGCCCTTTATCCCATGATATCTAAAAATAACAAAAAATTATCTCCAAGGAACAAACTACTAATATATAAATCCACTATAAGACCTAAACTCACTTACGCTAGCCCTATCTGGGCACACGCTTCAGAGCCCCAGCTAAAAAGACTACAAACATTTCAAAACAAAGCCATACGCATTGCCCTGGGAGCTCCTAGATGGATGAGGGTTGCTCAACTACATCGGGACTCTGAAGTTCCCCTCCTTAAAGACCATATCTTAAGTCTCGCGGAAACATTTTATGCGGGCCTCCCCACCCATGAAAACGCGTCCATCAACTGTCTCGCACAGTACGATGTAAATGAAATAACTACCTTTAAAAAACCCAAACAAATCCTCCGTAAACCTTAAATCCCCCATATTGCAGCCATGTTTCCTTGCAAAAATATTTTAAAAACACAACCAAAATTAACTTAAAATTTATCCTACAACCAATTTTAAAATCATGATGAAAGAGAAAGGGGCCTTTTTGGCCCGGAGCTCTATATGCCAATATTTCAAAAGTCAAAAGTAGAAGAAATTCTAATCCATTTAGGTGCGTTTAAAGCAAGTCTAATGGCTTTATTTTGAAAGAGATGAATCTTTTGTATGAGATTTGGAGCGGCGTGCCTCCAAATGGGGCATCCGTACGTGAAACCTGGTCTTATTGTTGTTTTATAAAGAAGTAATTTATTATCCGTTGACAAACGACTTTTCTTTCCCATCATTGGATTAAGTGATGCTAGACATTTATTTGCTGCTGTTATTTTTCCAGTTATATGTCATCCGATGATGTTCTGATTAAATATCTTATATTAGTTATGGTTTTTGTTTCTTTGTCTGTCTGTCTGTCTGTCTGTCTGTAGTTTTTTGTTTTTTTTTTTTTTTTGTTTTCCTACTTTCGTTATTCATCATCATCATCATCATCATCATAATTCATTTTTTTTATTATTTTTATTTTTTTTTTAAGCACATAAACAATCGCAAACATTAATAGTTTAACCAGGTTATTATTTTCATGTCTTCGAGGGCTCGTATCTCACGCCGCGCCGCGCCGCCCCCGGCTGTCCTGTAAGAAATCAGATATAATAGCATCATCAGTAGGGCTCGTTTAATTTTTTTTTCAAATTAATTTCGTATAACATAATTAATTTATTTCGCATTATTATCACGCCTAGGTCGGTTTGGCGTACACATAATATTATACAGGCCCGAGCACCGCGAGCCCGATGTATGCTGTGGGCCGGCACGCCGTTCTACGGCGGGGCGGCTCGGGAGCCCTGTCGGCGCTCGCGGGGCCCCCCGACGGCGGGAATGCTGCGGGACCCCTCGGCCGGAGTCCCGCCCTCGCCCACGCCGCCCTCCCGACCCGCCGACTCGAGGGTCTCCCGAGCTGCGGTCTCTTTTGTGGCACTCCGAGTCGCCGCCCTCGCGCATTTCCTCATCCGTAGCCTCACTGCGCCTAGCGCCGCTCCCGGGGAGCGCAGATTCCCCGCCCTCCGCGGGCCCACATCTCTGTCCTACGCCCGCCCGCGCCCTACCGTTAAGGAAAATTTATCCTCGCCGATAAAATCCTATTTTACTCCGAGGACCTAAGCATAAATGATACACGTTTTCATCATCACAATCGACAAGCGAGCTCTCTGCGCCGGCGGCACGGTAGGGACGCCATTCGAATTCCGAAAATTTAATTTTTTTTTGAGGATATATTCAGCATCAGCAAGCAAGCCGAACAGCACCACCAGCACCAGTCTACAATGGCAGATACAGCACTAGCAGCGACGGCGGCGTCTCCCGTTCCGGCCACTCCCGCTAAGAAGGCAAAGGCATCCGCCGCGGCGGCCAAGAAGCCGAAGGCGAAGCCCTCTCACCCGAAGACGTCCGAGATGGTCAACAACGCCATCAAGGAGCTGAAGGAGCGCGGCGGCTCCTCCCTGCAGGCGATCAAGAAGTACATCACCGCTAACTACAAGGTCGACGCCGATAAGCTGGCCCCCTTCATCAAGAAGTACCTGAAGGGAGCCGTCGAGTCCGGCGCCCTGGTCCAGACCAAGGGCAAGGGAGCGTCCGGCTCCTTCAAGCTGGAGGCGAAGGCCAAGGGTTCCGCCGGTGGCGCCAAGAAGCCGGCCGCCGCCGCGCCCAAGAAGCGCACCTCTGCCGCCTCCGCCGCCAAGAAGCCCAGGAAGGCGGCCGCCGCGCCCGCCAAGGCGAAGAAGGCCGTCGCCCCCGCCAAGGCGAAGAAGGCTCCCGCCGGCTCGCCGGCCAAGAAGGCCGCCGCCGCCGCCGCCAAGAAGCCCGCCGCGAAGCCGAAGAGCCCCACGAAGGCGAAGAAGTCGGCCAAGCCCCCGACCAAGAAGCCCAAGGCGCCCAAGCCGAAGAAGGCTGCCGCAGCTCCCAAGGGCAAGCCCGCAGCGAAGAAGGCCGCACCCAAGAAGTAGGACTTCCACATGACTTCACGTGTGTGTATAGTTATATATTGTCATTATATAATATATCTATCACCACCGCGGATATATCAGCTGGCGGAAAGCGAGCACCCGAGTCGCGGTGCCAAGTTGTTGACGATAAAAAGCCCTTTTCAGGGCTACCAATGATTTCATAAATGCATAATACAAAAATATTCGATGAGATTAGAGAGAGTATCGCGAGAGGTATAATAGTAAAATACGTGAATTATTATTCATTCCACCGAATTCCATAGTATTTATTATTATTATTATTATTATCATAACCATTCCGTCGCATAACTTATATAATGGCAATAAAACACGGATAAGGGTTTTTCCGGAAGGGCCATAGAGAAGCGCATAATAATAGTAAGTCATAGAGTAATTATGTCATAAAGTAATTTAAAGGCTTACGAATTTTTTCACAGAATGACAACATCAATGAAAAGGACGCAGCCCAAAAATGAAATTCTTACAGTCCACACACACAGTATGAAGGTGAATTTTTAGTAAAAAGTATAAAACTTTTAAATTTATTTTCCATCCCTGCTGTACAATGAAAACGTGCATTTTTGTTAGGGTTAATTTTTTTTTTTTTTTTTTTTTTTTTGTCTTGTTTTGTCTTATCTTATTTGTCTTTTTTTTTTTTTTTTTTCCCTTCCTACCAAAAGACGGAAGACCTCCGACTCGATATGTAGCCAGGTAACATTTTTTTAATCCTCGTGCCAGGGGCGTGTGCTGTTTACATAGAGAATATTAACTTTAAATTAAAAACGATTAAATTTTTCTGCTCCGGCGCGGTTATTTTTATGTTTTTTCATAGATTCTTATTTGCCGTGAAGAGGGAATCGTTTAAAATTTCTGAATTTAACTCTACTTTTTATTTTTACAAATAAAACGGCGTTCTTTGCGCCTCAGAATAATTCTTACCTCGCGTGACTAATCATATTATATTATACTTTGCGGGCTGTCGGTCCGAGAATTGTGTAAGATGCATTAAACGGCTTGAACATAGTGGTGGCCCTGAGAAGGGCCGTTTTGTGAGTTTTATCACACTGCCAAGTAGTGTGTTGTCGTAAATAAACAATCGGGTGGATGTGACGGTGACGGTGATGGTGTGGTGGTCGCGCGCAGCCTAGCCGCCGAAGCCGTACAGGGTGCGACCCTGGCGCTTCAGGGCGTACACGACGTCCATGGCGGTGACGGTCTTCCTCTTGGCGTGCTCGGTGTAGGTGACAGCATCCCTGATCACGTTCTCCAGGAACACCTTCAGCACTCCGCGAGTCTCCTCGTAGATCAGGCCGGAGATACGCTTGACGCCTCCCCTGCGAGCCAGACGGCGGATGGCCGGCTTCGTGATGCCCTGGATGTTATCGCGAAGCACCTTCCTGTGACGCTTGGCTCCACCCTTTCCGAGGCCTTTTCCTCCCTTTCCGCGACCGGTCATGGTGTTTTTTGGTTTGTTTTCGGTTGAGACGAACGCGAAGGCAACCGCTCAGTAAGGCGGGTGAAGAACGATTTTTTGAGTTTCCGGATTTCGCCTTCATTATATACTCTCTGGCAAAACCGACGATGGCCCCCCACTCGCGTAGCCTGACTGACTGCAGGGTTGCCAATTCGTGGTGAATTCCAGAAAATCGCGGTGAATTCTTATGAATTGTAAATTTAATAAGAAAAGTTAAAGTGCGGAGATCCCATTAAAAGTTTTTTTTTTTTTTTTTTTTGATTTTCCGACAATATTGCCAATTATTAAAAGTACTATAATTTCGTTTTCTTTCGCAGGATATATATATATATATATATATATATATATATATATATATATATATATATATATTATAAATGTAGCATAAATACTTATTTTTACGAATTATATACGCATATTAATGTACATATATATTTAAAAAAAAAAATCATATACATAATTGTGATTTTGAATTTTCCACTGTGGGTATTTTAGAACATACGCATTGGCAACCCTGTTTTACTCACTCCCCAAGACCCGGCGGGCGACCAATGGAATCGCACCGTCGTACTCTCACGGTTCTTTCCTATAAATAGGGCGACGAGACCGTTTTTCGGGTCACTGTAATATTTCAAACAGAACATGGCTCGTACAAAGCAGACCGCCCGCAAGTCTACCGGAGGCAAGGCCCCCAGGAAGCAGCTGGCCACGAAGGCGGCGAGGAAGAGCGCGCCCGCCACCGGAGGAGTGAAGAAGCCCCATCGCTACAGGCCCGGCACGGTCGCCCTTCGCGAGATCCGCCGCTACCAGAAGAGCACGGAGCTGCTGATCCGCAAGCTGCCCTTCCAGCGGCTGGTGCGCGAGATCGCCCAGGACTTCAAGACCGACCTGCGCTTCCAGAGCTCAGCCGTGATGGCCCTGCAGGAGGCGAGCGAGGCCTACCTGGTCGGCCTCTTCGAGGACACCAACCTTTGCGCGATCCACGCCAAGCGCGTCACCATCATGCCCAAGGACATCCAGCTGGCGAGACGCATCCGCGGAGAGCGTGCTTAAGCCGCGAGCATGCAACCAACCGACCGACCATCTAATCAAATCAATCGGATCGAAGCGAGACAACAAACAAACAAACAAACAACAGCTCACCATTCCAATTTCGACCCAAAATGGCCCTTATCAGGGCCGCCAAATGTTCATCCTATTGCAAATTACTCTTTCGAAAATACGAAAACCCCACACCCACCCCATATCCATAATTTATTCATGTTTTTTAAAACTTTTTAATCACTTTCTTTGTGAAAGTGTCGGACGCGTCACCCCCATCACTATTGTATTGATTTATCATCTATAATTTATCATTGTCTGTGGTCATAAATGTCAAATTAAGGGTAAGTGCTTATTGTAAAATATCTAAATGAATGAATAGTCATAAAACAGTCGAAAATATCATATAATACGACTAGACTCAATAAAATCATCGTCATAAAGGAGATACAGCTTGTAGATCGAGCTAATTTTAATCCATTTGCCATTATCCATTAATCACAAATTGATTGATTGACACGTTGCTTTTTTAACCTCAAATTGAATGAGATTTAAAATGTCAACTTTTCGCCAATAATAATGCATGAATAGAATATATTTTGCACATACATAGATTTAAGACCATGAAGAATATAATTATTTACATATAGTGTAGGTATATAACGACTTTTGTAATTTTAAAATAGTGAGAAAAATTGGCGGCCCTGAGAAGGGCCTTTTTTAAATAATGAATCAAGTCATCTTGATGGTATGGTGTGGTGGTCGTGGACTTGAGGGACGTTCATTTTGTTTTTCTGATGTTAGTATAGTTTGTCGATGTCAAAATTACGCCTTCTTTTCTGTCTTCTTGGGCAGGAGAACAGCCTGAATGTTGGGCAGAACACCTCCCTGAGCAATGGTCACGCCGGAGAGCAGCTTGTTGAGCTCCTCGTCGTTTCGGATGGCCAACTGCAGATGGCGGGGGATGATCCTGGTCTTCTTGTTGTCCCTGGCGGCGTTGCCGGCCAGCTCGAGAACCTCGGCGGCCAGGTACTCCATGACGGCGGCCAGGTAGACGGGGGCACCGGCGCCCACCCTCTCGGCGTAGTTGCCCTTCCTCAGCAGGCGGTGGATACGTCCGACGGGGAACTGGAGTCCGGCGCGGTTAGAGCGGGACTTTGCCTTTCCCTTCACTTTGCCTCCTTTGCCGCGACCTGACATGATAGGGGTGCTGGGTGCTTGCGAACTGCTTCGATAGCGGAATAGCAGACTCGATTAGGCGAGTCTGGGAATACTTTTGCCGATTTTCGGTCACGGGACGTGTATTTACGTTCTCGGCGAGCTCGCTAACAATGGCCGCTCTCGGCTCCCCCCCGCTACGGGCGATGCTATAGCAGAGGGGGCCGCACGGGTGCTAGCTAGCTAGCTCGAGGCGAAAGAGAGCCGCCCTAGCCGATCGCCGCCACAGCGTCGTGAAAGTAAAGTAAACTACAACTCAAAAAGGCAGATTTTCAAAGTCAAAATCGACGAGCAGCAAGCAAGATGCCACCCAAGACAAGCGGAAAAGCAGCCAAGAAGTCGGGCAAGGCCCAGAAGAACATCTCCAAGGGGGACAAGAAGAAGTCTAAGCGCAGGAGGAAGGAGAGCTACGCAATCTACATCTACAAAGTGCTGAAGCAGGTGCACCCCGACACCGGTATCTCCTCCAAGGCGATGAGCATCATGAACAGCTTCGTGAACGACATCTTCGAGCGCATCGCCGCCGAGGCCTCCCGCCTGGCCCACTACAACAAGAGGTCCACGATCACCAGCAGGGAGATCCAGACCGCCGTCAGGCTGCTCCTTCCCGGCGAGCTGGCCAAGCACGCCGTGTCCGAGGGCACCAAGGCCGTCACCAAGTACACCAGCTCCAAGTGAGGAGCCAACAGATGGACAGACTACCGACCAACTTGACCGACACGACACCCAGCAACACCGAGAACAAACAAACGACTCATCATCATCATCATCATCGTCGTCCAAGTCAAACAAAAGGCCCTTATTAGGGCCGCCAATATTTTCATTATTGTCATAAAGCAAAAGTCGATATAATACATACAATGTTTTACCTCCTCATATATAGCATTATCATAAATATACATTTTAACAGAACGTGTATATCATGTCGGTCCAGAATAATAATAAACAAGCGAAATATATATATATATATATATATATTATAATAAGCGGTAAGTTAATAGCGTTGAATGCGTGCACCCTAGTGGATCAATCAGGCTTCATAACGACGCAAAAATTCCTCTGATAAAGAAGCTAATTATCGCTGCACAAGCGGAGAAATTCTACGATAATCCCGCAATTGATTGACATCTAAAAAAAAAAAAATAAAAATAAAAATATCAAGTTAAGTATCAATAAATGATAATTCCATTTCACAATTACGTCAAAGTCATTAAACTTATAATATATTAAAAATGAAAACAATACAAATCACAATAAATTGTTTCATGAACTCTGAACATAAATATTATCCAAGTTCAAGACCAGTAAGTTTGTATTTCGACCTAGACGCGAACCACTAGCGAAGCGTAGATCCCCGAATGAAAGTGTAGATCCCTGTCTCTGGTGGCAAATCCGCGAACCAAACTTTGCGGCGGCAGTATTTGAATAGATAGATTTAAATTCATTCATTAATTACACAATTTATTCACAGATATGAGATAAGAGAAGGAAATTAACAATTATATCACCTTCATCTTATTCGGTAGAGGAAATTTATGTAATAAGTATAAAAGCTCTCTCTGCATAGACTGCTGACCTCTAATGCCAAAAAAGGAAAATGATATAGTACCAAAACACACAAAAAATGGTTTGAGGCCAGACTATACACTCTATACTTTTAACAATAAGAATTTTATTATTGAACTTTTCGAAAGAAAGAAATGTACGATGGCGAAAGATGTATTTTTAAATATGTAATTAATATATATATATTTTTTTTTTCAATAAATACTTGTGCGTGATCTAATAATAAATAACTTGATCCTTCTGACTCTGTGACCGGATATATCGTCAAAATGATAATTCAACACACCTCCAAAAAGTGATATGAAGTCATGAAAAGTGATGAAACAAAAACTAGGCTAAATAGGTTACGTAGGTAACTATTAAACGTAGTTTTTGTTTCATCACTTTTCATGACGCTATATCACTTTTTGGAGGTGTGTTGAATTGTCATTTTGATGAAATATCATGGAACCATATCCTGGAGGTGATTTGATCATTAGTAAAAATCATTTAATAAATAATTATTGTTAATTATTGCAGAGTGTTATTGTTATTATTATATCGTATTCATCTCGGTTTAAAAATATTGACGTCTGATAATGTTATAATAAAATAATATCATCGCTTCACCCATTTCACGTTGTTCAATTCATTTACGAGCGGAGAATTATTAATATGATGATCAAAACCTGTCGGTTCCATGATATTTCATCAAAACGCAATAATTAACAATAATTATTTATTAAATGATTTTTACTAATGATCAAATCACCTCCAGGATATATGTATTTAAAATTTAATGCTCTTTCTTATTACCAACAAGGCAATCTATTATAACAACTCACGTCTAAAAGTTTGCACTTTATGAAACTATAATGTACAATGAACGTGACGCTGCGTTAAAATGTACATATTGTACACCGATACACATGCGTGTCGGTTGTTATTTAATGTGGTTTGTATTTATGTAAATGTGTAAAGTAGTATTGTTTTAGAATAGAGTTGCTTAATTGATATGACGTTAATTAAGAATTCGTCTGTGCTAGTTGTTCTTACATTTCTTGACTTTAAGAATAACAGGAGAGCGGGTCTCCGGCTGGCTTCGGGCCCGTACAAGTTTCCCGGGACAGCAGAGAGCGAGCTGCTCGCACCCACTCCGTGAAAGCAGCGCATCACCGCTCACCTCGACTCCTCGCCCAACACAGAAAATGCTCCGGTTGGAAGGAACCTGCAAAAACACAATAATATCATTCATTAATAAATGGCTGATCAGAGGAGGGGGAAGATAGAGAGGGGGGGTTAAAAAAAAAAAATGGCACTCAAAAGGGACACCACGCACAACACAAACAATGTTCCGGTGACAAAAACAGCAAACACAATAATATCATTAATAATTGGAGATCAGAAGCGGGGGGAATGGAAGGGTGGGGGGGGGGGGGGAAGAAAGAGGTATTTAAAAAAAAAAATAGTACACAAAAAGGACTCCTCGCACCACACAGACAACGCTGTTAGGTTGGGTTGGGTTGGGTTGTAGGTTAGGTTATAGATTAGGTTGGATTAGTTTAGGTTGGGTTAGGTTAGTTTAGGTTGGATTAGTTTAGGTTGGGTTAGTTTAGGTTGGGTTAGGTTAGGTTAGGTTGGGTTAGGTTGGGTTAGGTTAGGTTGGGTTAGGTTAGGTTAGGTTAGGTTAGGTTGGGTTAGGTTGGGTTAGGTTAGGTTAGGTTAGGTTAGGTTAGGTTAGGTTGGGTTAGGTTGGGTTAGGTTAGGTTGGGTTAGGTTGGGTTGGGTTAGGTTGGGTTAGGTTAGGTTGGGTTGGGTTGGGTTAGGTTAGGTTAGGTTAGGTTAGGTTAGGTTAGGTTATGTTGGGTTAGGTTAGGTTAGGTTATGTTGGGTTAGGTTAGGTTATGTTGGGTTAGGTTAGGTTATGTTGGGTTAGGTTAGGTTAGGTTAGGTTAGGTTGGGCTAGGTTAGGTTGGGTTAGGTTAGGTTATGTTTGGTTAGGTTGGGTTAGGTTATGTTTGGTTAGGTTGGGTTGGGTTGGGTTAGGTTAGGTTATGTTTGGTTAGGTTGGGTTGGGTTAGGTTATGTTGGGTTAGGTTGGTTTAGGTTATGTGAGTTTGGGTTGGGTTAGGCTAGTTTGGGTTAGGCTAAGCTAGGCTAGGCTAGGTTAGGTTATTCTTACTTTTCATTATTATCTAAGTCATACCAACTGTTGACCCACCGTTCTGTACATTCACTCATACCCCAATTGGGGATGCCATAGTCTCATTGGCTACAGGTGGTTAGCAGCAGTTGGGACATTTGATTACACAAATGATACGGATGCCTTGTAATAACAATAATTCGATAATTTGTATAGCGCCCTTTTGTGAAAACAGAAAAACATGGCAAAACATGGCCAAACCTGGCCAGTCAAGCTCAGATAAACACACTGTAGTAGAAAAACACTGGACATTAATTTCACATTTGCTATTCTTTTAACACACATTACTGTTGCCTATTGTATGGTTTATTAGAAGATTAGGGGCACAAGTAGAATTGATATTTATTTTTTTAAAGGCTCGAGAATATATGACTCTTTAGGACTGGTGAACTTTGATGAAATGAACTTAAAAAGTTTACAAATTCTTCTACTAAACACCGCATTATGAAGTTCCACGATGTACACATCGTCTGAACATTCAGGTGTCATTTTGATTTTTTTTTGCGATCGTTTTATATTCGTTTGTTTGCGATATAATATTATTATGACGAAGATGATGACTATGACGGATGGGAGAAGACGATGGACGGCATGGGGACGAATGAACTACCCGATCCGGTGGATATCTACCGGAGAAGCGGGATTTATTCACGTCATGTCAAAACAAACAATTCGCATTATTGCCCGATATAAAATCAGATACGTAGATATATCACGCACATCATATCAATTGATTAAAGTTTCTCCACTGTAAAAACACTGATCTAAAAACACAATGATCTCTGTCGTGACAGAGGCTAGATCGAAAATATGATTTCAAACAAAACGGTAAAACAATAAACAACATTTGACGTAAGGAAAACGAATTCATGGGTCAGTGTTGCCATCGCAAATATATGTTATTTCACCGCAGATTTTTGATTAAATAATTGCATCAAGTACTTACCGATGAACATCAATTATTTCACAACATTATTTTTTATTTTTTATTCATCACTTTTAATATTAATACTAGATCGGTGTGAGTCCATGCAGCGCCATGTCAGGAAAGAAACGTGAATACTTTTGGAATTAATTTGTTTACTATTTTTGTGTGAATATCGAATTGTGGTTTCGCTTGCACAGAAATCTTCCTCCTTGCTTACGAAATGTGTGATTAATCAGTATTACAAATATGTAATAATATGTTATATTGAATTCAAACATGAGACAGAATTACCATTAGTTTTTAATTATTAAATTTAAATTCAATTTAATCATTAAAAATTATTTTGATTAAATGACTTTTTTTTTATAATTATACTTAATTTTAATCGTTAACCCAAATAGCCATGGACATAGGGGGAGTATTCAAACAGAGGGGATTCTCTTTATTTTTACGTTTCTTTTTCTGTTGTTTTTTTTTTTCTACCAATTTCTTCTTTCTATGGTTTAGACAGTTGTCAATCTTGTTGTTTGTGTTCATCTCGTAACTCTCGCGATCGCCGTTTGATAATAACGTAAATAAACTTTGATCAATCGATTTGATGCCAGTTATACGGATCTGATGTGTTGTGTGTGTTGTGTGTGTGTGCGCGTGTGTGCGCGTGTGTGATGTTTGTTAAATAATCATTAAATAATAATCTTCGCGCGCGCGAAACGATCCGAACAAAAATGGCGCGTGTGCGTCCGAACCTCCGCTTTCTTTTCATTTCATTTCGCCGTATTATTTCACCCTTTTTCCTCGCCGCTTTTCACCGTCGCCTCCGCGCTCTCTCACCGGACCCCCGAACACCTGAACGGCCGCCCTCTCTGGGGTCGGTCACGCCGGGCGGCCATCATTTTTCATGAACAATGCATCGCGATTGACTTCCGTTTCCGTTTCCAAGTGTCAAGTTCAGTGGGTGGATCAATCAAACGTGCAACTATCTGATGATGCGTGAATAATTATCGACATATATTCCGTTGATATTTTCATTTATTCCATAATTAAATTTAAATCATAAATTTTCCAACATTTAACTTCATTAAAAGTAATAAGTTTTCTTTCGCACACCCACAGCTTCTTTCCACGTGTTTCTTTTTCTTTTTTTTTTTTTTTCAGATTAAATGTAGTGGCAATTTAGTTAAAAGGAGAAAAAAATAAAACAAAAAGTCTATTGACGATAACGTCAAATTTTATTTTTATTTGTTCTAAATGCAGCTGACAAATTTTCAAATAATTTGTAAACACATCCGATGACTTTTGATTTACTTAATTTTACAGAGTTCCTAAACATGATTTTTTTTTACTGACTCTAACATAATTATATTTGATTATCTTTAGATTCTTTACAGTTATTTTTATTATTATATTGGTGTTTGTTGAACAAGAGCTTAAAAACTATACTGCGGCTGTATGCAGGTTATTATTCCTTCCGGAGGACTATCTTGGGTTTTTTATATTTAAATTTATCGTTTTCGCTATATTTTGAAAGGGAATTTATTGTAGGATTAGTATGGCTGGGAAGGCCGGCATAAAATTTGGTTGCTTGGGAAACAATCAAGTCCTTTATCAACGGAATGTTGGTGTCATTATGGATAGAAGAAATTCTCTGGCACAGAGGTCTCATTTATAAAATGTACCTCCTCGGTATCCCCCTTTCAATGCTTCAACTCATAGCTAATTTTATTAAAGACCGTAAATTTAGAATCAAATTAGATGGAATTTTTTCCACAGTGAGATTGCTAAGAGCAGGTGTCCCTCAAGGCTCTATTCTCTCGCCAGCTCTTTTCAATATATACCTAAGCGATATCCCCCGCCCTAGCATACATAACTTTCGCACCAAAAAAACCAAAATAGGCAAATTTGCAGACGACACTGAAGTCATGTCGACTTCAGTAAGCGAAATGACCGCTACACGACGCGTCCAAGACCACGCGTCGAAACTAGAATCATTTTTTAAACAATGGCGAATTAGCATCAATCCCTCAAAAAGCGCCGCTTGTGTTTTCTCCCGTAGACGCCCTAAACGACCCCCTAACATCCACTTGTTCGGCGAAAACGTACCTTGGAAAAAAAACATTAAATACCTCGGAATAACTCTAGACAGCAGACTAACTTGGAAAAAGCATATAACAGAAACTCTAAATTCAGCAAATAAAACTCTTGCAGCCCTTTATCCCATGATATCTAAAAATAACAAAAAATTATCTCCAAGGAACAAACTACTAATATATAAATCCACTATAAGACCTAAACTCACTTACGCTAGCCCTATCTGGGCACACGCTTCAGAGCCCCAGCTAAAAAGACTACAAACATTTCAAAACAAAGCCATACGCATTGCCCTGGGAGCTCCTAGATGGATGAGGGTTGCTCAACTACATCGGGACTCTGAAGTTCCCCTCCTTAAAGACCATATCTTAAGTCTCGCGGAAACATTTTATGCGGGCCTCCCCACCCATGAAAACGCGTCCATCAACTGTCTCGCACAGTACGATGTAAATGAAATAACTACCTTTAAAAAACCCAAACAAATCCTCCGTAAACCTTAAATCCCCCATATTGCAGCCATGTTTCCTTGCAAAAATATTTTAAAAACACAACCAAAATTAACTTAAAATTTATCCTACAACCAATTTTAAAATCATGATGAAAGAGAAAGGGGCCTTTTTGGCCCGGAGCTCTATATGCCAATATTTCAAAAGTCAAAAGTAGAAGAAATTCTAATCCATTTAGGTGCGTTTAAAGCAAGTCTAATGGCTTTATTTTGAAAGAGATGAATCTTTTGTATGAGATTTGGAGCGGCGTGCCTCCAAATGGGGCATCCGTACGTGAAACCTGGTCTTATTGTTGTTTTAAAGAAGTAATTTATTATCCGTTGACAAACGACTTTTCTTTCCCATCATTGGATTAAGTGATGCTAGACATTTATTTGCTGCTGTTATTTTTCCAGTTATATGTCATCCGATGATGTTCTGATTAAATATCTTATATTAGTTATGGTTTTTGTTTCTTTGTCTGTCTGTCTGTCTGTCTGTCTGTAGTTTTTTGTTTTTTTTTTTTTTTTGTTTTCCTACTTTCGTTATTCATCATCATCATCATCATCATCATAATTCATTTTTTTTATTATTTTATTTTTTTTTTAAGCACATAAACAATCGCAAACATTAATAGTTTAACCAGGTTATTATTTTCATGTCTTCGAGGGCTCGTTATCTCACGCCGCGCCGCGCCGCCCCCGCTGTCCTGTAAGAAATCAGATATAATAGCATCATCAGTAGGGCTCGTTTAATTTTTTTTTCAAATTAATTTCGTATAACATAATTAATTTATTTCGCATTATTATCACGCCTAGGTCGGTTTGGCGTACACATAATATTATACAGGCCCGAGCACCGCGAGCCCGATGTATGCTGTGGGCCGGCACGCCGTTCTACGGCGGGGCGGCTCGGGAGCCCTGTCGGCGCTCGCGGGGCCCCCCGACGGCGGGAATGCTGCGGGACCCCTCGGCCGGAGTCCCGCCCTCGCCCACGCCGCCCTCCCGACCCGCCGACTCGAGGGTCTCCCGAGCTGCGGTCTCTTTTGTGGCACTCCGAGTCGCCGCCCTCGCGCATTTCCTCATCCGTAGCCTCACTGCGCCTAGCGCCGCTCCCGGGGAGCGCAGATTCCCCGCCCTCCGCGGGCCCACATCTCTGTCCTACGCCCGCCCGCGCCCTACCGTTAAGGAAAATTTATCCTCGCCGATAAAATCCTATTTTACTCCGAGGACCTAAGCATAAATGATACACGTTTTCATCATCACAATCGACAAGCGAGCTCTCTGCGCCGGCGGCACGGTAGGGACGCCATTCGAATTCCGAAAATTTAATTTTTTTTTGAGGATATATTCAGCATCAGCAAGCAAGCCGAACAGCACCACCAGCACCAGTCTACAATGGCAGATACAGCACTAGCAGCGACGGCGGCGTCTCCCGTTCCGGCCACTCCCGCTAAGAAGGCAAAGGCATCCGCCGCGGCGGCCAAGAAGCCGAAGGCGAAGCCCTCTCACCCGAAGACGTCCGAGATGGTCAACAACGCCATCAAGGAGCTGAAGGAGCGCGGCGGCTCCTCCCTGCAGGCGATCAAGAAGTACATCACCGCTAACTACAAGGTCGACGCCGATAAGCTGGCCCCCTTCATCAAGAAGTACCTGAAGGGAGCCGTCGAGTCCGGCGCCCTGGTCCAGACCAAGGGCAAGGGAGCGTCCGGCTCCTTCAAGCTGGAGGCGAAGGCCAAGGGTTCCGCCGGTGGCGCCAAGAAGCCGGCCGCCGCCGCGCCCAAGAAGCGCACCTCTGCCGCCTCCGCCGCCAAGAAGCCCAGGAAGGCGGCCGCCGCGCCGCCAAGGCGAAGAAGGCCGTCGCCCCCGCCAAGGCGAAGAAGGCTCCCGCCGGCTCGCCGGCCAAGAAGGCCGCCGCCGCCGCCGCCAAGAAGCCCGCCGCGAAGCCGAAGAGCCCCACGAAGGCGAAGAAGTCGGCCAAGCCCCCGACCAAGAAGCCCAAGGCGCCCAAGCCGAAGAAGGCTGCCGCAGCTCCCAAGGGCAAGCCCGCAGCGAAGAAGGCCGCACCCAAGAAGTAGGACTTCCACATGACTTCACGTGTGTGTATAGTTATATATTGTCATTATATAATATATCTATCACCACCGCGGATATATCAGCTGGCGGAAAGCGAGCACCCGAGTCGCGGTGCCAAGTTGTTGACGATAAAAAGCCCTTTTCAGGGCTACCAATGATTTCATAAATGCATAATACAAAAATATTCGATGAGATTAGAGAGAGTATCGCGAGAGGTATAATAGTAAAATACGTGAATTATTATTCATTCCACCGAATTCCATAGTATTTATTATTATTATTATTATTATCATAACCATTCCGTCGCATAACTTATATAATGGCAATAAAACACGGATAAGGGTTTTTCCGGAAGGGCCATAGAGAAGCGCATAATAATAGTAAGTCATAGAGTAATTATGTCATAAAGTAATTTAAAGGCTTACGAATTTTTTCACAGAATGACAACATCAATGAAAAGGACGCAGCCCAAAAATGAAATTCTTACAGTCCACACACACAGTATGAAGGTGAATTTTTAGTAAAAAGTATAAAACTTTTAAATTTATTTTCCATCCCTGCTGTACAATGAAAACGTGCATTTTTGTTAGGGTTAATTTTTTTTTTTTTTTTTTTTTTTTTGTCTTGTTTTGTCTTATCTTATTTGTCTTTTTTTTTTTTTTTTTTCCCTTCCTACCAAAAGACGGAAGACCTCCGACTCGATATGTAGCCAGGTAACATTTTTTTAATCCTCGTGCCAGGGGCGTGTGCTGTTTACATAGAGAATATTAACTTTAAATTAAAAACGATTAATTTTTCTGCTCCGGCGCGGTTATTTTTATGTTTTTTCATAGATTCTTATTTGCCGTGAAGAGGGAATCGTTTAAAATTTCTGAATTTAACTCTACTTTTTATTTTTACAAATAAAACGGCGTTCTTTGCGCCTCAGAATAATTCTTACCTCGCGTGACTAATCATATTATATTATACTTTGCGGGCTGTCGGTCCGAGAATTGTGTAAGATGCATTAAACGGCTTGAACATAGTGGTGGCCCTGAGAAGGGCCGTTTTGTGAGTTTTATCACACTGCCAAGTAGTGTGTTGTCGTAAATAAACAATCGGGTGGATGTGACGGTGACGGTGATGGTGTGGTGGTCGCGCGCAGCCTAGCCGCCGAAGCCGTACAGGGTGCGACCCTGGCGCTTCAGGGCGTACACGACGTCCATGGCGGTGACGGTCTTCCTCTTGGCGTGCTCGGTGTAGGTGACAGCATCCCTGATCACGTTCTCCAGGAACACCTTCAGCACTCCGCGAGTCTCCTCGTAGATCAGGCCGGAGATACGCTTGACGCCTCCCTGCGAGCCAGACGGCGGATGGCCGGCTTCGTGATGCCCTGGATGTTATCGCGAAGCACCTTCCTGTGACGCTTGGCTCCACCCTTTCCGAGGCCTTTTCCTCCCTTTCCGCGACCGGTCATGGTGTTTTTTGGTTTGTTTTCGGTTGAGACGAACGCGAAGGCAACCGCTCAGTAAGGCGGGTGAAGAACGATTTTTTGAGTTTCCGGATTTCGCCTTCATTATATACTCTCTGGCAAAACCGACGATGGCCCCCCACTCGCGTAGCCTGACTGACTGCAGGGTTGCCAATTCGTGGTGAATTCCAGAAAATCGCGGTGAATTCTTATGAATTGTAAATTTAATAAGAAAAGTTAAAGTGCGGAGATCCCATTAAAAGTTTTTTTTTTTTTTTTTTTTGATTTTCCGACAATATTGCCAATTATTAAAAGTACTATAATTTCGTTTTCTTTCGCAGGATATATATATATATATATATATATATATATATATATATATATATATATATATATATTATAAATGTAGCATAAATACTTATTTTTACGAATTATATACGCATATTAATGTACATATATATTTAAAAAAAAAAATCATATACATAATTGTGATTTTGAATTTTCCACTGTGGGTATTTTAGAACATACGCATTGGCAACCCTGTTTTACTCACTCCCCAAGACCCGGCGGGCGACCAATGGAATCGCACCGTCGTACTCTCACGGTTCTTTCCTATAAATAGGGCGACGAGACCGTTTTTCGGGTCACTGTAATATTTCAAACAGAACATGGCTCGTACAAAGCAGACCGCCCGCAAGTCTACCGGAGGCAAGGCCCCCAGGAAGCAGCTGGCCACGAAGGCGGCGAGGAAGAGCGCGCCCGCCACCGGAGGAGTGAAGAAGCCCCATCGCTACAGGCCCGGCACGGTCGCCCTTCGCGAGATCCGCCGCTACCAGAAGAGCACGGAGCTGCTGATCCGCAAGCTGCCCTTCCAGCGGCTGGTGCGCGAGATCGCCCAGGACTTCAAGACCGACCTGCGCTTCCAGAGCTCAGCCGTGATGGCCCTGCAGGAGGCGAGCGAGGCCTACCTGGTCGGCCTCTTCGAGGACACCAACCTTTGCGCGATCCACGCCAAGCGCGTCACCATCATGCCCAAGGACATCCAGCTGGCGAGACGCATCCGCGGAGAGCGTGCTTAAGCCGCGAGCATGCAACCAACCGACCGACCATCTAATCAAATCAATCGGATCGAAGCGAGACAACAAACAAACAAACAAACAACAGCTCACCATTCCAATTTCGACCCAAAATGGCCCTTATCAGGGCCGCCAAATGTTCATCCTATTGCAAATTACTCTTTCGAAAATACGAAAACCCACACCCACCCCATATCCATAATTTATTCATGTTTTTTAAAACTTTTTAATCACTTTCTTTGTGAAAGTGTCGGACGCGTCACCCCCATCACTATTGTATTGATTTATCATCTATAATTTATCATTGTCTGTGGTCATAAATGTCAAATTAAGGGTAAGTGCTTATTGTAAAATATCTAAATGAATGAATAGTCATAAAACAGTCGAAAATATCATATAATACGACTAGACTCAATAAAATCATCGTCATAAAGGAGATACAGCTTGTAGATCGAGCTAATTTTAATCCATTTGCCATTATCCATTAATCACAAATTGATTGATTGACACGTTGCTTTTTTAACCTCAAATTGAATGAGATTTAAAATGTCAACTTTTCGCCAATAATAATGCATGAATAGAATATATTTTGCACATACATAGATTTAAGACCATGAAGAATATAATTATTTACATATAGTGTAGGTATATAACGACTTTTGTAATTTTAAAATAGTGAGAAAAATTGGCGGCCCTGAGAAGGGCCTTTTTTAAATAATGAATCAAGTCATCTTGATGGTATGGTGTGGTGGTCGTGGACTTGAGGGACGTTCATTTTGTTTTTCTGATGTTAGTATAGTTTGTCGATGTCAAAATTACGCCTTCTTTTCTGTCTTCTTGGGCAGGAGAACAGCCTGAATGTTGGGCAGAACACCTCCCTGAGCAATGGTCACGCCGGAGAGCAGCTTGTTGAGCTCCTCGTCGTTTCGGATGGCCAACTGCAGATGGCGGGGGATGATCCTGGTCTTCTTGTTGTCCCTGGCGGCGTTGCCGGCCAGCTCGAGAACCTCGGCGGCCAGGTACTCCATGACGGCGGCCAGGTAGACGGGGGCACCGGCGCCCACCCTCTCGGCGTAGTTGCCCTTCCTCAGCAGGCGGTGGATACGTCCGACGGGGAACTGGAGTCCGGCGCGGTTAGAGCGGGACTTTGCCTTTCCCTTCACTTTGCCTCCTTTGCCGCGACCTGACATGATAGGGGTGCTGGGTGCTTGCGAACTGCTTCGATAGCGGAATAGCAGACTCGATTAGGCGAGTCTGGGAATACTTTTGCCGATT
>JAIUSX010000778.1:0-24899 GCA_026573805.1 Hesperophylax magnus | reverse complement strand
AAAATAGTGTTTATTTGACTACCGCCGAGGGGATGAACAAGTAAAATATACATATTTGCAATGTTTAAAAATTGATTTTTCTTAGTAATTTTTACATAGAAAAATGTTGAATCATCGATCCACGCGGCAGGTAAGCGGGCGGTGCGGTATCGATGCCATTCGGAGTCAAAGTTTTCAAGCCGCTTGGGCCGAAAATTGGACAAAATGACCAGTGGCGGGGAGTGGTGATTTTGCCAGTGGCGTGGAGTAGGGACATTTTATAAAAGTAAACAATTTTTATGAAATTAAATAATATGGTCAACTACGTCCGTTACACTCCCCCCGTTTAGCTATGCTGAACTAAAAAATAGGACGTTTGTTGGTACGGCGCAGTCCGCGGCGGCCAGTCCCTCTGGGATGGTGCTGGGCTGGTGGTACTGTTGATGTTGCATCGGTAGGCGGGGCCGGCAGATTACAGCGAGCTTCACATCGGGGTGGACGTAAAATCCGGTGCTCGTCTGGATCCTGGCGGTCGTCACTCGGCCGTCTGCAGCAGGGGTGAATGGAGGAACATGGTGGGCTAGCCTTGATGGCGGCAAGGGGCCCCATCAGAGGGGGGGCTGGCTTGCTCCTGCGCATCTTGCAGGTGGGGCAGTTGTGGGCGATCTTGCGAATATTTGTTCGTAGTCGCAGCACATGGTAGCTGCCTTGCACCTCAGCCATTGTTCTCTCATTATTTGGGTGATCGGCTTCCTGGTGATGACGTCTCACCAGAAGTCGTGCATATGCATGATCACCATCCAAAATTATTGGTGTCCGCACTGCTTGGGGCACGTTACTGAGGGCTCGTATTCTTGAGTTCATCCTCAGTAGGCCGTCAGGTCCAAGGAAGGGGCTCAAGGCTTTGAGCCGACTGTCACTTGGTAGTGGATCTCCTTTCTGGAGCGCATTTATGTCATGATAAAATGTCTCTTCTTGACATTTTCTTGCCCATCGGCCTCTGCTTCCTTGATTTCATCGGTTCTTAAATGATTATCAGGTTGTTCGTGGCTTTTTCCACGACACCTTTTAATAGAACGATGTATCCGCAGGTAGTTTGAATAAGATGCTTGAATGAGGAAAATTTCTTGATGTCGGGCAGTGTCTCTGCCACAGTTGAAGAAAGGCCAACGTTTTGGCGCCTTACTTCAATGTGCCTGGGAGACCCTTTCGCGGGGCCGACTGATCCTCTCGTACCATTTGCAGGCACAGATCCAGCTGGTACTCCTCGTACGGCCGCCTGTATCAGAGGTGCTCGCGGTACGGGGCCAGATGGTCCATGGGGCATGGTAGAATGCCACCGGCATGGTGCCTGGGTGGTCTTCTCTGCAAAGATGCTGGCACAGATCCAGCTGGTACTCCTCGTACGGCCGCCTGTATCAGAGGTGCTCGCGGTACGGGTCCAGATGGTCCATGTTGCACTGTTTGAAGTCTCTCGGCAACGTGCCTGGGAGACCCTTTCGCGGGGCCGACTGGCCTTCTCTGCGAAAATGCTGGCACAGGTCCAGCTGGTGCTCCTCGTACGGCCGCCTGTATCAGAGGTGCTCGCGGTACGGGGCCAGATGGTCCATGGTGCACTGTATAATGCCTCCCGGCAGTGCGCCTGGGTGACAGTGTGGCTCGTATGGCCAATGTGGTAGCTTCATCCACATGTTCAGAGGTCCCTCCGCCATGGGTGGTCCACCCCAACGCCGTTCGTGATAATATTCGCGTAGAATCACGAACGTCGCGCACTTCCCTCGAGACAATAAGGTGAGCATTGTCTTGCCCGATGAGAAGTGTGGGGGTGATGTAGCGACCGTGGTACCTCTGTACAGGAAGGCTGAGCTGCTTGATGGTATTTGCTCTGATGATAAACTCATCAGCAATTCCAGCGCCGCGTAGAGTGATTGGCACGCGGCGGGACGTTATGTCTGTTGAGCACATGTTTTTTGCTCCGTGTAGTCGTAGCTCACGGGTAGGTCCGGTTGTGCCGATTTTCTGTGCTGTGGTGGCGTCAATAAGGGTGACAGTGGAGCCTTCGTCCAGAGCGCAAAGGTTTTGATCTGCCGCTTGGGGCCCGACAATATGACCCCCACCACTTTTAACACGGCACTTTCGGTGTGGCGTCACATATTGTGAACGTCTGCCACTGTATTGTTATTTTCATGATAGTTCGGGTTGTGAAGAAGTCGGTGGTGGGGGTATCTGCACTCCCCCACTCCGCACCAGTCACTAACTTTGCAGTATTTGGTAAAATGTTTGCCATTGAGGCATACTCGGCACAATCCGGCACTTTTAACTGTCACAAAACGGGATTTTATGTCTTTCGCGGCGAAAGTGCGACATTCGCTAAGTTGGTGGCCATTTTCACCACACTCGACACACCCGCGCGGTTGTCGAACTCGCGAACTTCATTGTAACTGTTTTGCACTTTTTCCCCGCTTCGATTATTTTCTCGATTATTACCAGACAAAATTTGGGGCATTCGATTATTACCAGACAAATTTTGGGGCTTTCGATTATTTTGCGCGAAATGTTGTTTTTCACTAGAATTGTTGTTGTAAACATTGTTTTCCCGCGATAAAAACCGTTCTGACGCGGCAGACGTGTTTAAACTGTTGTCACAAGTGTCACTTTTGTTCGAATTGTTTTTTCGCGAAAACTTTTCTGACGCGGCAGACATATTTAGGAAACTTTCACAGGTATCACGTTTTTTAGCACCGTTTTTGCGCGAAAACTGTTCCGTTGTGGCGAGCGTATGTTCACGGCGTGGGCGGGACCTCGCGGGGTCAACCAAACCGGACTTTGGGATGGCGTTCGCGACGGTTTTCAGGAAGGCGGCAAACTGGTAAATGGTAGCGGAGGCCTCGTAGTGCCGCACTTCCATCAGCCACGCCAACCGCAAGGTGGGCGGCATCTTCCCCGCGATGTCACTGAGCAGCGCTGGATTCGTCAGATAGCCATCATTGTTGAGGGAGCGGAGTGATGCCACCAGGTTTTGAACAGTGCCAGAGAAGTCTGCGATATCCTCCAGAGAGGCTTCAATTGTGAGTGGGGCAGCTTCTTGACTTTGTCCAGCATCAGAGCAGCGAGTGAAGTAGTCCCTCCAAATCGCTGCTCCAGGACTGCCAGGATCTCCGGAACCTGAGCAGGGTCCATCAGAAGGGGGCCGACGGCTTCTCGGGCTTTCCCCTTGAGGGCCCGCTGTAGGCGGATCAAGTTTTCGCTGGAGGTCATCCGACATGTGGAGGTAGACTGGGTGAACTGTGCCCTCCATGTGGGCCACTCCAGTGGATCTCCAGAGAATGGAGGCAGGTCCTTGGCCATTGATTGTCTGGCAATAAGGGCCGCCATTCGTGGATCGTCCTCGATTGTGGGACGGGGGCTGTCCTGAGCCCTTGAAGCTCTGATGGCTTCTGTCAGGGCGGAGGCCAGCTGAGCCATGGGACTGCCATCATGCTGAACCCAGGCTCTGGTATGTTGGGCCGTCTCATCCGCCGTAGGTTGGGGCGGGAATCTCGGCATGGAGCTGGTACTGGCTGTGGGCGGGCCATCTGGCCGTGCCGGCACGCCATACTCCTGTTCGCGCAGTGGTACGGGCGGCACATGTCCAGATGGTCCAGATGGTCCAGAGGGTCCAGGTGGTCCAGGCTGTGTCCATGGCACGTCCCACTGCTCCAGCAGTCCGGCAGGTGATCCTGGCGTCGGCGCTGGGTACCCCGGGTGGGGCAGAGGTACGGGCAGCACAGGGCCATGAGGTCCAGGCTGCACCAGTACTGGGCATCCCTGAATGGTCCAGGGTGCTGGTTGCGCAGGGGCCTGCTGGCTCTTGCTGCGCTCGTGATGCGTACCTCTGGTCCACCAGAGGTACAGGTCCGGCTGGCACTTCAGGTACGGCTTGCCTCTGTTCTATCAGAGGGGCGGGCGGTACGGGGCCAGAGGGTCCAGGCTGCATCATGTTTGGCCACCCTGCATTGGGCCAGGGTGGGGAGGGCGGGGGACCGGCTGGCCTTGGCTGCGCCGCTGCTGTGTACCTCTGGTCCACCAGAGGCACCGGGCTCGGTTGGCCGGGTTGCACCCATCCAGGGCTGTACCCTTGGAAGCGCCAGGGTCCTCCTTGAGCAGGGTACCCTTCCAGGAGTACGGGTCCAGATCGGGCAGGCACTGCTGCTGCTGGTTCCTCGTACCTCTGGTCCACCAGAGGCACCGGGCTCGATTGGCGGGCTGCGTCCATGCTGGTGGTGACCTCTCCAGGAGCTTCGAAGGTCCAAGAGGGGCAGGGGCTGCTGCTGTTGGAGCTGATTGAAGAGCTGCTTTGAGTCTCTCAATGTGCTCGGTTTGACTGCGAAGCTGTTGTCGCAATGACTCCATCGCATCCTCTTGAGATATGGAGGGCGGTGAGTCATGATCTGCAGGTGGTGCCATGTCAGGAGAAGTGCTGGGCGTGGGCATGGGGGTTACGTCAGGCGTGACGTGAACCGCAGCCGTGGCCTGAGACCCAGCGTCCAGGGCATCTGCAGATGGTGTTGAGGATCCATCGTCTTGGATCGGCTCGACCGTAAAGTTGGAGACATCCTGGTTGAAGGCGTGTGAGAATCCCGGCTCGAAGGACCACTTGTACTGGACGGGAGTCCGCACAAGACTGTAGATTTAGGCGCCGGGTCCAACCGTGTCTTCAACCGATGAGATGCTCCTTTACGGCCGATGATGATGATTGTAGTTGGTATTGTGATGAAATCTGCCTCCCGCACCCAGGCTTGGTGAATGTTGGGCCCTGGGTGTGCTGTTGTCTCTGCTCGCTTCTGGTGTTGGCGGTTTTCCAAAGGAGGCCGGCTGGTCTCGAAGAGGTAACACCAGAAGATCTTGGAGCAGCAGACTTGGCGAGGTGAGGCAGATTCTTGAGCAGGAGTCACTTGTTGATAAATAAAACGCTTGGTTTTGGTGGTAAAGATGAACTAATTTATTTTCAATTTTGTGGCTGCTTATATTTAATTAGCCTGACTCGCACCCGACATTGGGTTTTGAGTCCAAAAGTGGTGGGGGATTGTACCCGCGCCAGATATGTGTTTATATGCCCCGGAAAAATGTCGCATATTCATTTTGCCGGTAGCACACTTGAAGGCAGTCGCTTAAATTTGAGAGTTAGAAAAGATTTTGAGCGCTTACATGAATGATAATTACATAGTTTAAATGCATAGTAGTTATAGGAATGTGTATCTTGACAACTAGATTTTTTGTTTGTCAAGATACGACAAAAAATAAGAAATGTTTGTAAAATAAATGTGTAAAAATGATCTCAAGCGATCAAATTTGTAAAACATGTTAAGTTAGTATTTTTCCGAGGTCCCCCGTAACATAGCGCTCAGAAAGAGATAAGATTCACTATGCTACGAGGTTCCTGGATTTTTGTACACGCAAAAAGGGTAAAAAATATTGTTCAAAAATGGGTTTACATATGGGTGAAAAACAGCTTTTTTAATATCTCCTCAGCGGTAGTATATCGAAAATAGTGTTTATTTGACTACCGCCGAGGGGATGAACAAGTAAAATATACATATTTGCAATGTTTAAAAATTGATTTTTCTATGTAAAATTTACATAGAAAAAATGCTGGACATTGATCCACGCGGCAGGTAAGCCGGCGATGTGGTATCGAAGCCATTCGGAGTCAAAGTTTTCAAGCCGCTTGGGCCGAAAATTGGACAAAATGACAGTGGCGGGGAGTGGTGATTTTGCCAGTGGCGTGGAGTAGGGACATTTTATAAAAGTAAACAATTTTTATGAAATTAAATAATATGGTCAACTACGTCCGTTACAATTCCAAATTTTCAGCCCATTTGGGACCATAGAGCCAGAAAAAAATGGTTATAAAAGGCCGAACCCAAGTATCATATAAGCGCCCATAAAAAAGATGATTTTTCCATAACTTCAGAAGTCTTAAATGAACGCCCATAAAAATGAAGATTTTTTGAGAAATGCAACTTTTTACAGATTTTGTGACTGAATTCGGTTCGTACCATGATTCTTACCACAAAATTTTATCCCGTTTGGTTTAAAAGATCCTGAAAAATTGCTTTTAAAGTTCGAACCCAAGTCTTAAATTAGCGCCCATAAAAATTATTATTTTTCCATAAATGCAACTTTTTTCTGATTTTGTGAATAATTTCGGTTTGGACCAAGATTCTCATCATAACTCCAAAATTTCAGCCCGATTGGATTCATAGAGCCTGAAAAAATATATTTTAAAGTTCGAACCCAAGTCTTAAATTAGCGTCCATAAAAAAAAATATTTTTCCAGAACTGCAACTTTTTGCCGATTTCGTGACTGATTTCGATTTGGACCAAGATTCTGATCGTGATTCGGTTGGTTCCATATAGCCTCAAAAAATGGCTTTTAATGTTCCAACCCAAGTCTTAAATTAGCGCCCATAAAAAATATGATTTTTCCAGAACTTCAACTTAATGTTGATTTTGTGAATGATTTCGGTTGGGACCAAGATTCTGATCATGAATCCAAAATTTCAGCCCATTTGGCTTAAAAGATCCTGAAAATTTGCTTTTATAGTTCGAACCCAAGTCTTAAATCGCCTATTAAAAAAATGATTTTTCCATAAATGTTACTTTTTGTCGATTTTGTGAGTGATTTCGGTTTGGACCAAGATTCTTATCATGATTCCAAATTTTCAGCCTATTTGGGACCATAGAGCCAGAAAAAAATGGTTTTAAAAGGCAGAACTCAAGTATCATATAAGCGCCCATAAAAAAGATGATTTTTCCAGAACTTAAATGAAAAAGTCTTAAATGAACGCCCATAAAAATGATGATTTTTGAGAAATGCAACTTTTTACAGATTTTCTGACTGATTTCAGTTCGTACCATGATTCTTATCACAAAATTTCATCCCGTTTGGTTTAAAAGATCCTGAAAAATTGCTTTCGTAGTTCAAACCCAAGTCTTAAATCGCCTATTTAAAATATGATTTTTCCATAAATGTAATTTTTGTCGTCTTTGTGAGTGATTTCGGTTTGGACCAAGATTCTGATCATGATTCCAAATTTTCAGCCCATATGGTACCATAGAGCCAGAAAAAAATGGTTTATAAAGGCCGAACCCAAGCCTCAAATAAGCGCCCATAAAAAATATGATTTTTCCAGAACTTCAGAAGTCTTAAATGAACGCCCATAAAAATGATGATTTTTTGAGAAATGCAACTTTTTACAGATTTTGTGACTGATTTTGTTTCGTACCATGATTCTTGTCACAAAATTTCATCCCGTTTGGTTTAAAAGTTCCTGAAAAATCGCTTTTAAAGTTCGAACCCAAGTCTTAAATTAGCGCCCATAAAAATATTATTTTTCCAGAAATGAGCCTTTTTGCCGATTTCGTGACTGATTTCGATTTGTACCAAGATTCTGATCGTGATTCGTTTGGTTTTATAGAGCCCTAAAAAATGGCTTTTAATGTTCGAACCCAAGTCTAAATTAAGCGCCCATAAAAAATATCATTTTTCTAGAACATCAACTTAATGTTGATTTTGTGAATGATTTCGGTTGGGACCAAGATTCTGATCATGAATCCAAAGTTTCAGCCCATTTGGTTTAAAAGATCCTGAAAAATTGCTTTTATAGTTCTAACCCAAGTCTTAAATCGCCTATTAAAAAATGATTATCCATAAATGTTACTTTTTGAGATTTTTGTGAGTGATTTCGGTTGAGACCAAGATTCTGATTATGATTCCAAATTTTCAGCCCATTTGGTACCATAGAGCCAGAAAAAAATGGTTTTAAAACGCCGAACCCAAGTATCATATAAGCGCCCATAAAAAGATGATTTTTCCAGAACTTCAGAAGTCTTAAATGAACGCCGATAAAAATGATGATTTTTTGAGAAATGCAACTTTTTGCCGATTTCGTGACTGATTTCGATTTGGACCAAGATTCTGATCGTGCTTCGTTTGGTTTCATAGAGCCTAAAGAAGTGGTTTTTAAAGGCCAAACCCAAGTCTCAAATAAGCGCCCATACCAAAGATGATTTTTCCAAAACTTCAACTTAATGTTGATTTTGTTAATGATTTCGGTTGGGACCAAATTCTGATCATGATTCAAAAATTTCAGCCCGTTTGGATTCATAGAAGCTGACAAAATGGCTTTTAAGTTCGAACCCAAGTCTTAAATAAACGCACATAAAAATTTTGATTATTCCATAGATGCAACTTTTTGCCGATTTTGTGACTGATTTCGGTTTGAACCAAGATTCTGATCATGAATCAAAAATTTCAAACCGTTTGGTACCATAGAGCCAGAAAAAAAAAGATATTTAAAGGCCGAACCCATGTCTCAAATAAGCGCCCATAAAAAAGGTGATTTTTCCAAAACTTCCACTTAATGTTGATTTTGAGAATGATTTCGGTTGGGACCAAGATTTTGAAAAATGATTCAAAATTTCAGCACATTTGGTTTCATAGAATCAGAAAAAAATGGTTTTTAAAGGCCAAATCCAAGTTTCCAATAAGCGCCCATAAAAAATATGATTTTTCCATAAATGCAACATTTTGCCGATTTTGTGACTGATTTCGGTTCGTACCATGATTCTTATCACAAAATTTCATCCCGTTTGGTTTAAAAGATCCTGAAAATTGCTTTTAAAGTTCGATTCTAAGTCTTAAATTAGCGCAGATAAAAAATATTATTTTCCATAATTGCAACTTTTTGCTGATGTTGAGACTAATTTCGGTTTGGACCAAGATTCTCATCATGATTCCAAAATTTCAGCCCGATCGTTTCATAGAGCCTGAAAAACTGTCTTTTAAAGTTCGAACCCAAGTCTTAAGTTAGTGCCCATAAAAAATATTATTTTTCCAGAAATGCAACTTTTTGCCGATTTCGTGACCTATTTCGATTTGGACCAAGATTCTGATCGTGATTCGTTTGGTTCCATAGAGCCCAAAAAAATGGCTTTTAATGTTTGAACCCAAGTCTTAAATTAGCGGCCATAAAAATATGATTTTTCCAGAACTTCAGCTAAATGTTGATTTTGTAAATGATTTCGGTTGGGACCAGGATTCTGTTCATGAATCCAAAGTTTCAGCCCGTTTGGTTTAAAAGATCCTGAAAAATTCCTTTTATCGTTCAAACCCAAGTCATAAATCGCCCATTAAAAATATAATTTTTCCATTAATGTAACTTTTTGTCGTTTTTGTGAGTGATTTTGGTTTGGACCAAGATTTTGATCATGGTTGCAAATTTTCAGCCCATTTGGGACCATAGAGCCAGAAAAAAATGGTTTTAAAAGGCCGAACCCAAGTATCATATAAGCGCCCATAAAAAAGATGATTTTTCCAGAACTTCAATGAAAAAGTCTTAAATGAACGCCCATAAAAATGATGATTTTTTGAGAAATGCAACTTTTTACAGATTTTGTGACTGATTTCTGTTCGTACCATGATTCTTATCACAAAATTTCATCCCGTTTGGTTTAAAAGATCCTGAAAATTGCTTTTAAAGTTCGAATCTAAGTTTTAAATTAGCGCCCATTTAAAATATTTTTTTCCATAAATGCAACTTTTTGCTGATGTTGTGACTAATTTCGGTTTGGACCAAGATTCTCATGATGATTCCAGAATTTCAGCCCGATCTGTTTCATAGAGCCTGAAAAACTGTCTTTTAAAGTTCGAACCCAAGTCTTAAGTTAGTGCCCATAAAAAATATTATTTTTCCAGAAATGCAACTTTTTGCCGATTTCGTGACCTATTTCGATTTGGACCAAGATTCTGATCGTGATTCGTTTGGTTCCATAGAGCCCAAAAAAATGGCTTTTAATGTTTGAACCCAAGTCTTAAATTAGCGGCCATAAAAATATGATTTTTCCAGAACTTCAACTAAATGTTGATTTTGTAAATGATTTCGGTTGGGACCAGGATTCTGTTCATGAATCCAAAATTTCAGCCCGTTTGGTTTAAAAGATCCTGAAAAATTCCTTTTATCGTTCAAACCCAAGTCATAAATCGCCCATTAAAAATATAATTTTTCCATTAATGTAACTTTTTGTCGTTTTTGTGAGTGATTTTGGTTTGGACCAAGATTTTGATCATGGTTGCAAATTTTCAGCCCATTTGGGACCATAGAGCCAGAAAAAAATGGTTTTAAAAGGCCGAACCCAAGTATCATATAAGCGCCCATAAAAAAGATGATTTTTTCAGAACTTCAATGAAAAAGTCTTAAATGAACGCCCATAAAAATGATGATTTTTTGAGAAATGCAACTTTTTAAGGATTTTCTGACTGATTTCAGTTCGTACCATGATTCTTATCACAAAATTTCATCCCGTTTGGTTTAAAAGATCCTGAAAAATTGCTTTCGTAGTTCAAACCCAAGTCTTAAATCGCCTATTTAAAATATGATTTTTCCATAAATGTAATTTTTGTCGTCTTTGTGAGTGATTTCGGTTTGGACCAAGATTCTGATCATGATTCCAAATTTTCAGCCCATATGGTACCATAGAGCCAGAAAAAAATGGTTTATAAAGGCCGAACCCAAGCCTCAAATAAGCGCCCATAAAAAATATGATTTTTCCAGAACTTCAGAAGTCTTAAATGAACGCCCATAAAAATGATGATTTTTTGAGAAATGCAACTTTTTACAGATTTTGTGACTGATTTCTGTTCGTACCATGATTCTTATCACAAAATTTCATCCCGTTTGGTTTAAAAGATCCTGAAAATTGCTTTTAAAGTTCGAATCTAAGTTTTAAATTAGCGCCCATTTAAAATATTTTTTTCCATAAATGCAACTTTTTGCTGATGTTGTGACTAATTTCGGTTTGGACCAAGATTCTCATGATGATTCCAGAATTTCAGCCCGATCTGTTTCATAGAGCCTGAAAAAATGTCTTTTAAAGTTCGAACCCAAGTCTTAAGTTAGCGCCCATAAAAAATATTATTTTTCCAGAAATGCAACTTTTTGCCGATTTCGTGACTGATTTCGATTTGGACCAAGATTCTGATCGTGATTTGTTTGGTTCCATAGAGCCCAAAAAAATGGCTTTTATCGTTCGAACCCAAGTCTTAAATCGCCTATTAAAAATATGATTTTTCCATAAATGTAACTTTTTGTCGATTTTGTGAGTGATTTCAGTTTGGACCAAGATTCTGATCATGATTCCAAATTTTCAGCCCATTTGGGACCATAGAGCCAGAAAAAAATGGTTATAAAAGGCCGAACCCAAGTATCATATAAGCGCCCATAAAAAAGATGATTTTTCCATAACTTCAGAAGTCTTAAATGAACGCCCATAAAAATGAAGATTTTTTGAGAAATGCAACTTTTTACAGATTTTGTGACTGATTTCGGTTCGTACCATGATTCTTACCACAAAATTTCATCCCGTTTGGTTTAAAAGATCCTGAAAAATTGCTTTTAAAGTTCGAACCCAAGTCTTAAATTAGCGCCCATAAAAAATATTATTTTTCCATAAATGCAACTTTTTTCTGATTTTGTGAATAATTTCGGTTTGGACCAAGATTCTCATCATAATTCCAAAATTTCAGCCCGATTGGATTCATAGAGCCTGAAAAAATATATTTTAAAGTTCGAACCCAAGTCTTAAATTAGCGTCCATAAAAAAATTTATTTTTCCAGAACTGCAACTTTTTGCCGATTTTGTGACTGATTTCCATTTGGACCAAGATTCTGATCGTGATTCGGTTGGTTCCATAGAGCCTCAAAAAATGGCTTTTAATGTTCGAACCCATGTCTTAAATTAGCGCCCATAAAAAATATGATTTTTCCAGAACTTCAACTTAATGTTGATTTTGTGAATGATTTCGGTTGGGACCAAGATTCTGATCATGAATCCAAAATTTCAGCCCATTTGGCTTAAAAGATCCTGAAAATTTGCTTTTATAGTTCGAACCCAAGTCTTAAATCGCCTATTAAAAAAATGATTTTTCCATAAATGTAACTTTTTGTCGATTTTGTGAGTGATTTCGGTTTGGACCAAGATTCTTATCATGATTCCAAATTTTCAGCCTATTTGGGACCATAGAGCCAGAAAAAATTGGTTTTAAAAGGCCGAACCCAAGT
This sequence comes from Hesperophylax magnus, assembly GCA_026573805.1. Taxonomy (NCBI): domain Eukaryota; kingdom Metazoa; phylum Arthropoda; class Insecta; order Trichoptera; family Limnephilidae; genus Hesperophylax; species Hesperophylax magnus. The sequence goes on along the minus strand of JAIUSX010000778.1, from coordinate 12,819 downwards.
ATCATATAAGCGCCCATAAAAAAGATGATTTTTCATGAACTTCAATGAAAAAGTCTTAAATGAACGCCCATAAAATTGAAAATTTTTTGAGAAATGCAACTTTTTACAGATTTTGTGACTGATTTCGGTTTGTACCATGATTCTTATCATAAAATTTCATCCCGTTTGGTTCAAAAGATCCTGTTATATTGCTTTTGTTGTTCAAACCCAAGTCTTAAATCGCCTATTAAAAATATGATTTTTCCATAAATGTAATTTTTGTCGATTTTGTGAGTGATTTCGGTTTGGACCAAGATTCTGATCATGATTCCAAATTTTCAGCCCATTTGGGACCATAGAGCCAGAAAAAAATGGTTTTAAAAGGACGAACCCAAGTATCATATAAGCGCCCATAAAAAAGATGATTTTTCATGAACTTCAATGAAAAAGTCTTAAATGAACGCCCATAAAAATGAAAATTTTTTGAGAAATGCAACTTTTTACAGATTTTGTGACTGATTTCGGTTCGTACCATGATTCTTATCATAATATTTCATCCCGTTTGGTTCAAAAGATCCTGTTATATTGCTTTTGTTGTTCAAACCCAAGTCTTAAATCGCCTATTAAAAATATGATTTTTCCATAAATGTAATTTTTGCCGATTTTGTGACTGATTTCGATTTGGACCAAGATTCTGATCGTGATTCGGTTGGTTCCATAGAGCCTCAAAAAATGGCTTTTAATGTTCGAACCCATGTCTTAAATTAGCGCCCATAAAAAATATGATTTTTCCAGAACTTCAACTTAATGTTGATTTTGTAAATGATTTCGGTTGGGACCAAGATTCTGATCATGAATCCAAAATTTCAGCCCATTTGGTTTCAAAGATCCTGAAAAATTGCTTTTATCGTTCGAACCCAAGTCTTAAATCGCCTATTAAAAATATGATTTTTCCATAAATGTAATTTTTGTCGATTTTGTGAGTGATTTCGGTTTGGACCAAGATTCTGATCATGATTCCAAATTTTCAGCCCATTTGGGACCATAGAGCCAGAAAAAAATGGTTTTAAAAGGCTGAACCCAAGTATTATATAAGCGCCCATAAAAAAGATGATTTTTCCAAAACTTCAGAAGTCTCAAATGAACGCCCATAAAAATTAAGATTTTTTGAGAAATGCAACTTTTTACAGATTTTGTGATTGATTTCGGTTCGTACCATGATTCTTACCACAAAATTTCATCCCGTTTGGTTTAAAAGATCCTGAAAAATTGCTTTTAAAGTTCGAACCCAAGTCTTAAATTAGCGCCCATAAAAAATATTATTTTTCCATAAATGCAACTTTTTTCTGATTTTGTGAATAATTTCGGTTTGGACAAAGATTCTGATCATGAATCCAAAATTTCAGCCCATTTGGCTTAAAAGATCCTGAAAATTTGCTTTTATAGTTCGAACCCAAGTCTTAAATCGCCTATTAAAAAAATGATTTTTCCATAAATGTAACTTTTTGTCGATTTTGTGAGTGATTTCGGTTTGGACCAAGATTCTTATCATGATTCCAATTTTTCAGCCTATTTTGGACCATAGAGCCAGAAAAAATTGGTTTTAAAAGGCCGAACCCAAGTATCATATAAGCGCCCATAAAAAAGATGATTTTGCATGAACTTTAATGAATAAGTCTTAAATGAACGCCCATAAAAATGAAGATTTTTTGAGAAATGCAACTTTTTACAGATTTTGTGACTGATTTCGGTTCGTACCATGATACTTATCATAAAATTTCATCCCGTTTGGTTCAAAAGATCCTGTTATATTGCTATTGTTGTTCAAACCCAAGTCTTAAATCGCCTATTAAAAATATGATTTTTCCATAAATGTAATTTTTGTCGATTTTGTGAGAGATTTCGGTTTGGACCAAGATTCTGATCATGATTCCAAATTTTCAGCCCATTTGGGACCATAGAGCCAGAAAAAAATGGTTTTAAAAGGCCGAACCCAAGTATCATATAAGCGCCCATAAAAAAGATGATTTTTCCAGAACTTCAATGAAAAAGTCTTAAATGAACGCCCATAAAAATGATGATTTTTTGAGAAATGCAACTTTTTACAGATTTTCTGACTGATTTCAGTTCGTACCATGATTCTTATCACAAAATTTCATCCCGTTTGGTTTAAAAGATCCTGAAAAATTGCTTTTAAAGTTCGAACCCAAGTTTAAATTAGCGCCCATAAAAATATTATTTTTCCAGAAATGAGCCTTTTTGCCGATTTCGTGACTGATTTCGATTTGTACCAAGATTCTGATAGTGATTCGTTTGGTTTTATAGAGCCCCAAAAAATGGCTTTTAATGTTCGAACCGAAGTCTAAATTTAGCGCCCATAAAAAATATCATTTTTCTAGAACATCAACTTAATGTTTATTTTGTGAATGATTTCGGTTGGGACCAAGATTCTGATCATGAATCCAAAGTTTCAGCCCATTTGGTTTAAAAGATCCTGAAAAATTGCTTTTATAGTTCTAACCCAAGTCTTAAATCGCCTATTAAAAAATGATTTATCCATAAATGTTACTTTTTGAGATTTTTGTGAGTGATTTCGGTTGAGACCAAGATTCTGATTATGATTCCAAATTTTCAGCCCATTTGGTACCATAGAGCAAGAAAAAAATGGTTTTAAAACGCCGAACCCAAGTATCATATAAGCGCCCATAAAAAGATGATTTTTCCAGAACTTCAGAAGTCTTAAATGAACGCCGATAAAAATGATGATTTTTTGAGAAATGCAACTTTTTGCCGATTTCGTGACTGATTTCGATTTGGACCAAGATTCTGATCGTGCTTCGTTTGGTTTCATAGAGCCTAAAGAAGTGGTTTTTAAAGGCCAAACCCAAGTCTCAAATAAGCGCCCATACCAAAGATGATTTTTCCAAAACTTCAACTTAATGTTGATTTTGTTAATGATTTCGGTTGGGACCAAATTCTGATCATGATTCAAAAATTTCAGCCCGTTTGGTTTCATAGAAGCTGACAAAATGGCTTTTAAGTTCGAACCCAAGTCTTAAATAAACGCACATAAAAATTTTGATTATTCCATAGATGCAACTTTTTGCCGATTTTGTGACTGATTTCGGTTTGAACCAAGATTCTGATCATGAATCAAAAATTTCAAACCGTTTGGTACCATAGAGCCAGAAAAAAAAAGATATTTAAAGGCCGAACCCATGTCTCAAATAAGCGCCCATAAAAAAGGTGATTTTTCCAAAACTTCCACTTAATGTTGATTTTGAGAATGATTTCGGTTGGGACCAAGATTTTGAAAAATGATTCAAAATTTCAGCACATTTGGTTTCATAGAATCAGAAAAAAATGGTTTTTAAAGGCCAAATCCAAGTTTCCAATAAGCGCCCATAAAAATATTATTTTTCCATAAATGCAACATTTTGCCGATTTTGTGACTGATTTCGGTTCGTACCATGATTCTTATCACAAAATTTCATCCCGTTTGGTTTAAAAGATCCTGAAAATTGCTTTTAAAGTTCGATTCTAAGTCTTAAATTAGCGCAGATAAAAAATATTATTTTCCATAATTGCAACTTTTTGCTGATGTTGAGACTAATTTCGGTTTGGACCAAGATTCTCATCATGATTCCAAAATTTCAGCCCGATCGTTTCATAGAGCCTGAAAAACTGTCTTTTAAAGTTCGAACCCAAGTCTTAAGTTAGTGCCCATAAAAAATATTATTTTTCCAGAAATGCAACTTTTTGCCGATTTCGTGACCTATTTCGATTTGGACCAAGATTCTGATCGTGATTCGTTTGGTTCCATAGAGCCCAAAAAAATGGCTTTTAATGTTTGAACCCAAGTCTTAAATTAGCGGCCATAAAAATATGATTTTTCCAGAACTTCAACTAAATGTTGATTTTGTAAATGATTTCGGTTGGGACCAGGATTCTGTTCATGAATCCAAAATTTCAGCCCGTTTGGTTTAAAAGATCCTGAAAAATTCCTTTTATCGTTCAAACCCAAGTCATAAATCGCCCATTAAAAATATAATTTTTCCATTAATGTAACTTTTTGTCGTTTTTGTGAGTGATTTTGGTTTGGACCAAGATTTTGATCATGGTTGCAAATTTTCAGCCCATTTGGGACCATAGAGCCAGAAAAAAATGGTTTTAAAAGGCCGAACCCAAGTATCATATAAGCGCCCATAAAAAAGATGATTTTTTCAGAACTTCAATGAAAAAGTCTTAAATGAACGCCCATAAAAATGATGATTTTTTGAGAAATGCAACTTTTTACAGATTTTCTGACTGATTTCAGTTCGTACCATGATTCTTATCACAAAATTTCATCCCGTTTGGTTTAAAAGATCCTGAAAAATTGCTTTCGTAGTTCAAACCCAAGTCTTAAATCGCCTATTTAAAATATGATTTTTCCATAAATGTAATTTTTGTCGTCTTTGTGAGTGATTTCGGTTTGGACCAAGATTCTGATCATGATTCCAAATTTTCAGCCCATATGGTACCATAGAGCCAGAAAAAAATGGTTTATAAAGGCCGAACCCAAGCCTCAAATAAGCGCCCATAAAAAATATGATTTTTCCAGAACTTCAGAAGTCTTAAATGAACGCCCATAAAAATGATGATTTTTTGAGAAATGCAACTTTTTACAGATTTTGTGACTGATTTCTGTTCGTACCATGATTCTTATCACAAAATTTCATCCCGTTTGGTTTAAAAGATCCTGAAAATTGCTTTTAAAGTTCGAATCTAAGTTTTAAATTAGCGCCCATTTAAAATATTTTTTTCCATAAATGCAACTTTTTGCTGATGTTGTGACTAATTTCGGTTTGGACCAAGATTCTCATGATGATTCCAGAATTTCAGCCCGATCTGTTTCATAGAGCCTGAAAAAATGTCTTTTAAAGTTCGAACCCAAGTCTTAAGTTAGCGCCCATAAAAAATATTATTTTTCCAGAAATGCAACTTTTTGCCGATTTCGTGACTGATTTCGATTTGGACCAAGATTCTGATCGTGATTTGTTTGGTTCCATAGAGCCCAAAAAATGGCTTTTATCGTTCGAACCCAAGTCTTAAATCGCCTATTAAAAATATGATTTTTCCATAAATGTAACTTTTTGTCGATTTTGTGAGTGATTTCAGTTTGGACCAAGATTCTGATCATGATTCCAAATTTTCAGCCCATTTGGGACCATAGAGCCAGAAAAAAATGGTTTTAAAAGGCCGAACCCAAGTATCATATAAGCGCCCATAACAAAGATGATTTTTCCAAAACTTCAGAAGTCTTAAATGAACGCCCATAAAAATTAAGATTTTTTGAGAAATGCAACTTTTTACAGATTTTGTGACTGATTTCGGTTCGTACCATGATTCTTACCACAAAATTTCATCCCGTTTGGTTTAAAAGATCCTGAAAAATTGCTTTTAAAGTTCGAACCCAAGTCTTAAATTAGCGTCCATAAAAAAATTTATTTTTCCAGAACTGCAACTTTTTGCCGATTTCGTGACTGATTTCGATTTGGACCAAGATTCTGATCGTGATTCGGTTGGTTCCATAGAGCCTCAAAAAATGGCTTTTAATGTTCGAACCCAAGTCTTAAATTAGCGCCCATAAAAAATATGATTTTTCCAGAACTTCAACTTAATGTTGATTTTGTGAATGATTTCGGTTGGGACCAAGATTCTGATCATGAATCCAAATTTTCAGCCCATTTGGTTTCAAAGATCCTGAAAAATTGCTTTTATGGTTCGAACCCAAGTCTTAAATCGCCCATTAAAAATATGATTTTTCCATAAATGTAATTTTTTGTCGATTTTGTGAGTGATTTCGGTTTGGACCAAGATTCTGATCATGATTCCAAATTTTCAGCCCATTTGGGACCATAGAGCCAGAAAAAAATGGTTTTAAAAGGCCTAACCCAAGTATCATATAAGCGCCCATAAAAAAGATGATTTTTCATGAACTTCAATGAAAAAGTCTGAAATGAACGCCCATAAAAATGAAGATTTTTTGAGAAATGCAACTTTTTACTGATTTTAAGACTGATTTCGGTTCGTACCATGATTCTTATCATAAAATTTCATCCCGGTTGGTTCAAAAGATCCTGTTATATTGCTTTTGTTGTTCAAACACAAGTCTTAAATCGCCTATTAAAAATATGATTTTTCAATAAATTTAATTTTTGTCGATTTTGTGAGTGATTTCGGTTTGGACCAAGATTCTGATCATGATTCCAAATTTTCAGCCCATTTGGGACCATAGAGCCAGAAAAAAATGGTTTTAAAAGGCCGAACCCAAGTATCATATAAGCGCCCATAAAAAAGATGATTTTTCCAAAACTTCAGAAGTCTTAAATGAACGCCCATAAAAATTAAGATTTTTTGAGAAATGCAACTTTTTACAGATTTTGTGACTGATTTCGGTTCGTACCATGATTCTTACCACAAAATTTCATCCCGTTTGGTTTAAAAGATCCTGAAAAATTGCTTTTAAAGTTCGAACCCAAGTCTTAAATAAGCGCCCATAAAAAATATTATTTTTCCATAAATGCAACTTTTTTCTGATTTTGTGAATAATTTCGGTTTGGACCAAGATTCTCATCATAATTCCAAAATTTCAGCCCGATTGGATTCATAGAGCCTGAAAAAATATATTTTAAAGTTCGAACCCAAGTCTTAAATTAGCGTCTATAAAAAAAATTATTTTTCTAGAACTGCAACTTTTTTCCGATTTCGTGATTGATTTCGATTTGGACCAAGATTCTGATCGTGATTCGGTTGGTTCCATAGAGCCTCAAAAAATGGCTTTTAATGTTCGAACCCAAGTCTTAAATTAGCGCCCATAAAAAATATGATTTTTCCAGAACTTCAACTTAATGTTGATTTTGTGAATGATTTCGGTTGGGACCAAGATTCTGATCATGAATCCAAAATTTCTGCCCATTTGGCTTAAAAGATCCTGAAAATTTGGTTTTTTAGTTCGAACCCAAGTCTTAAATCGCCTATTAAAAAAATGATTTTTCCATAAATGTAACTTTATGTCGATTTTGTGAGTGATTTCGGTTTGGACCAAGATTCTTATCATGATTCCAAATTTTCAGCCTATTTGGGACCATAGAGCAAGTAAAAATTGGTTTTAAAAGGCCGAACCCAAGTATCATATAAGCGCCCATAAAAAAGATGATTTTTCCAGAACTTCAGAAGTCTTAAATGAACGCCCATAAAAATGAAGATTTTTTGAGAAATGCAACTTTTTACAGATTTTGTGACTGATTTCGGTTCGTACCATGAAACTTATCATAAAATTTCATCCCGTTTGGATCAAAAGATCCTGTTATATTGCTTTTGTAGTTCAAACCCAAGTCTTAAATCGCCTATTAAATATATGATTTTTTCATAAATGTAACTTTTTGTCGATTTTGTGACTGATTTCGATTTGGACCAAGATTCTGATCGTAATTCGTTTGGTTCCATAGAGCCCCAAAAATGGCTTTTTATGTTCGAACCCAAGTCTTAAATTAGCGCCCATAAAAAATATGATTTTTCCAGATCTTCAACTTAATGTTGATTTTGTCAATGATTTCGGTTGGGACCAAGATTCTGATCATGAATCCAAAATTTCAGCACGTTTGGTTTAAAAGATCCTGAAAAATTGCTTTTATCGTTCGAACCCAAGTCTTAAATCGCCCATTAAAAATATGATTTTTCCATTAATGTAACTTTTTGTCGATTTTGTGAGTGTTTTCAGTTTGGACCAAGATTCTGATCATGATTCCAAATTTTCAGCCCATTTGGGACCATAGAGCCAGAAAAAAATGGTTTTAAAAGGCCGAACCCAAGTATCATATAAGCGCCCATAAAAAAGATGATTTTTCATGAACTTTAATGAAAAAGTCTTAAATGAACGCCCATAAAAATGAAGATTTTTTGAGAAATGCAACGTTTTACAGATTTTGTGACTGATTTCGGTTCGTACCATGATTCTAATCATGAAATTTCATCCCGTTTGGTTCAAAAGATCCTGTTATATTGCTTTTGTTGTTCAAACCCAAGTCTTAAATCGCCTATTAAAAATATGATTTTTCCATAAATGTAATTTTTGTCGATTTTGTGAGTGATTTCGGTTTGGACCAAGATTCTGATCATGATTCCAAATTTTCAGCCCATTTGGGACCATAGAGCCAGAAAAAAATGGTTTTAAAAGGCCGAACCCAAGTATCATATAAGCGCCCATAAAAAAGATGATTTTTCCAAAATTTCAGAAGTCTCAAATGAACGCCCATAAAAATTAAGATTTTTTGAGAAATGCAACTTTTTACAGATTTTGTGATTGATTTCGGTTCGTACCATGATTCTTACCACAAAATTTCATCCCGTTTGGTTTAAAAGATCCTGAAAAATTGCTTTTAAAGTTCGAACCCAAGTCTTAAATTAGCGCCCATAAAAAATATTATTTTTCCATAAATGCAACTTTTTTCTGATTTTGTGAATAATTTCGGTTTGGACAAAGATTCTGATCATGAATCCAAAATTTCAGCCCATTTGGCTTAAAAGATCCTGAAAATTTGCTTTTATAGTTCGAACCCAAGTCTTAAATCGCCTATTAAAAAAATGATTTTTCCATAAATGTAACTTTTTGTCGATTTTGTGAGTGATTTCGGTTTGAACCAAGATTCTTATCATGATTCCAAATTTTCAGCCTATTTTGGACCATAGAGCCAGAAAAAATTGGTTTTAAAAGGCCGAACCCAAGTATCATATAAGCGCCCATAAAAAAGATGATTTTTCATGAACTTTAATGAAAAAGTCTTAAATGAACGCCCATAAAAATGAAGATTTTTTGAGAAATGCAACTTTTTACAGATTTTGTGACTGATTTCGGTTCGTACCATGATACTTATCATAAAATTTCATCCCGTTTGGTTCAAAATATCCTGTTATATTGCTATTGTTGTTCAAACCCAAGTCTTAAATCGCCTATTAAAAATATGATTTTTCCATAAATGTAATTTTTGTCGATTTTGTGAGTGATTTCGGTTTGGACCAAGATTCTGATCATGATTCCAAATTTTCAGCCCATTTGGGACCATAGAGCCAGAAAAAAATGGTTTTAAAAGGCCGAACCCAAGTATCATATAAGCGCCCATAAAAAAGATGATTTTTCATGAACTTTAATGAAAAAGTCTTAAATGAACGCCCATAAAAATGAAGATTTTTTGAGAAATGCAACTTTTTACAGATTTTGTGACTGATTTCGGTTCGTACCATGATACTTATCATAAAATTTCATCCCGTTTGGTTCAAAAGATCCTGTTATATTGCTTTTGTAGTTCAAACCCAAGTCTTAAATCGCCTATTAAATATATGATTTTTTCATAAATGTAACTTTTTGTCGATTTTGTGACTGATTTCGATTTGCACCAAGATTCTGATCGTGATTCGTTTGGTTCCATAGAGCCCCAAAAATGGCTTTTAATGTTCGAACCCAAGTCTTAAATTAGCGCCCATAAAAAATATGATTTTTCCAGATCTTCAACTTAATGTTGATTTTGTCAATGATTTCAGTTGGGACCAAGATTCTGATCATGAATCCAAAATTTCAGCCCGTTTGGTTTAAAAGATCCTGAAAAATTGCTTTTATCGTTCGAACCCAAGTCTTAAATCGCCCATTAAAAATATGATTTTTCGTTAAATGTAATTTTTGTCGATTTTGTGAGTGATTTCGGTTTGGACCAAGATTCTGATCGTGATTCGTTTGGTTCCATAGAGCCCCAAAAATGGCTTTTAATGTTCGAACCCAAGTCTTAAATTAGCGCCCATAAAAAATATGATTTTTCCAGATCTTCAACTTAATGTTGATTTTGTCAATGATTTCAGTTGGGACCAAGATTCTGATCATGATTCCGAAATTTCAGCCCGATTGGTTCCATAGAGCCTGAAAAAATGTCTTTAAAAGTTCGAATCCAAGTCTTAAATTAGCGCCCATAAAAAATATTATTTTTCCAGAAATGCAACTTTTTGCCGATTTCGTGACTGATTTCGATTTGGACCTAGATTCTGATCGTGATTCGTTTGGTTCCATAGAGCCCAAAAAATGGCTTTTAATGTTCGAACCCAAGTCTTAAATCGCCCATTAAAAATATGATTTTTCCATTAATGTAACTTTTTGTCGATTTTGTGAGTGTTTTCAGTTTGGACCAAGATTCTGATCATGATTCCAAATTTTCAGCCCATTTGGGACCATAGAGCCAGAAAAAAATGGTTTTAAAAGGCCGAACCCAAGTATCATATAAGCGCCCATAAAAAAGATGATTTTTCATGAACTTTAATGAAAAAGTCTTAAATGAACGCCCATAAAAATGAAGATTTTTTGAGAAATGCAACGTTTTACAGATTTTGTGACTGATTTCGGTTCGTACCATGATTCTTATCATGAAATTTCATCCCGTTTGGTTCAAAAGATCCTGTTATATTGCTTTTGTTGTTCAAACCCAAGTCTTAAATCGCCTATTAAAAATATGATTTTTCCATAAATTTAATTTTTGTCGATTTTGTGAGTGATTTCGGTTTGGACCAAGATTCTGATCATGATTCCAAATTTTCAGCCCATTTGGGACCATAGAGCCAGAAAAAAATGGTTTTAAAAGGCCGAACCCAAGTATCATATAAGCGCCCATAAAAAAGATGATTTTTCCAAAATTTCAGAAGTCTCAAATGAACGCCCATAAAAATTAAGATTTTTTGAGAAATGCAACTTTTTACAGATTTTGTGATTGATTTCGGTTCGTACCATGATTCTTACTACAAAATTTCATCCCGTTTGGTTTAAAAGATCCTGAAAAATTGCTTTTAAAGTTCGAACCCAAGTCTTAAATTAGCGCCCATAAAAAATATTATTTTTCCATAAATGCAACTTTTTTCTGATTTTGTGAATAATTTCGGTTTGGACAAAGATTCTGATCATGAATCCAAAATTTCAGCCCATTTGGCTTAAAAGATCCTGAAAATTTGCTTTTATAGTTCGAACCCAAGTCTTAAATCGCCTATTAAAAAAATGATTTTTCCATAAATGTAACTTTTTGTCGATTTTGTGAGTGATTTCGGTTTGGACCAAGATTCTTATCATGATTCCAAATTTTCAGCCTATTTTGGACCATAGAGCCAGAAAAAATTGGTTTTAAAAGGCCGAACCCAAGTATCATATAAGCGCCCATAAAAAAGATGATTTTTCATGAACTTTAATGAAAAAGTCTTAAATGAACGCCCATAAAAATGAAGATTTTTTGAGAAATGCAACTTTTTACAGATTTTGTGACTGATTTCGGTTCGTACCATGATACTTATCATAAAATTTCATCCCGTTTGGTTCAAAAGATCCTGTTATATTGCTATTGTTGTTCAAACCCAAGTCTTAAATCGCCTATTAAAAATATGATTTTTCCATAAATGTAATTTTTGTCGATTTTGTGAGTGATTTCGGTTTGGACCAAGATTCTGATCATGATTCCAAATTTTCAGCCCATTTGGGACCATAGAGCCAGAAAAAAATGGTTTTAAAAGGCCGAACCCAAGTATCATATAAGCGCCCATAAAAAAGATGATTTTTCATGAACTTTAATGAAAAAGTCTTAAATGAACGCCCATAAAAATGAAGATTTTTTGAGAAATGCAACTTTTTACAGATTTTGTGACTGATTTCGGTTCGTACCATGATACTTATCATAAAATTTCATCCCGTTTGGTTCAAAAGATCCTGTTATATTGCTTTTGTAGTTCAAACCCAAGTCTTAAATCGCCTATTAAATATATGATTTTTTCATAAATGTAACTTTTTGTCGATTTTGTGACTGATTTCGATTTGCACCAAGATTCTGATCGTGATTCGTTTGGTTCCATAGAGCCCCAAAAATGGCTTTTAATGTTCGAACCCAAGTCTTAAATTAGCGCCCATAAAAAATATGATTTTTCCAGATCTTCAACTTAATGTTGATTTTGTCAATGATTTCAGTTGGGACCAAGATTCTGATCATGAATCCAAAATTTCAGCCCGTTTGGTTTAAAAGATCCTGAAAAATTGCTTTTATCGTTCGAACCCAAGTCTTAAATCGCCCATTAAAAATATGATTTTTCGTTAAATGTAATTTTTTGTCGATTTTGTGAGTGATTTCGGTTTGGACCAAGATTCTGATCGTGATTCGTTTGGTTCCATAGAGCCCCAAAAATGGCTTTTAATGTTCGAACCCAAGTCTTAAATTAGCGCCCATAAAAAATATGATTTTTCCAGATCTTCAACTTAATGTTGATTTTGTCAATGATTTCAGTTGGGACCAAGATTCTGATCATGATTCCGAAATTTCAGCCCGATTGGTTCCATAGAGCCTGAAAAAATGTCTTTAAAAGTTCGAATCCAAGTCTTAAATTAGCGCCCATAAAAAATATTATTTTTCCAGAAATGCAACTTTTTGCCGATTTCGTGACTCATTTCGATTTGGACCTAGATTCTGATCGTGATTCGTTTGGTTCCATAGAGCCCAAAAAAATGGCTTTTAATGTTCGAACCCAAGTCTTAAATTAGCGCCCATAAAAATATGATTTTTCCAGAACTTCAACTAAATGTTGATTTTGTGAATGATTTCGGTTGGGACCAAGATTCTGATCATGAATCCAAAATTTCAGCCCGTTTTCTTTAAAGATCCTGAAAAATTGCTTTTATCGTTCGAATCCAAGTTTTAAATCGCCCATTAAAAATATTATTTTTCTATTAATGTCACTTTATGTCGATTTTGTGAGTGATTTCGGTTTGGACCAAGATTCTGATCATGA
>JAIUSX010000777.1:0-36008 GCA_026573805.1 Hesperophylax magnus | reverse complement strand
GCATTTCTAGAAAAATCATCAGGCTTACGGGGATTCGAAATTAAAATGCCATTTTTTCTGGTTTTTTGGCGCTGAACGGGCTGAAATTATGGAAAACTGGTTTGAATCATGGTCTCAAGCGGAATCAATAAAAAATTGGCAAAAAGTAGCATTTCTAGAAAAATCATCAAGCTTACGGGCACCATTTGAAGACTTGGGTTCGAACTTAAAATGCGAATTTTTCTTGTTCTATGGCGCCGAATGGGCCGAAATTTTCGAAAACTGGTTATAATCATGGTCTCAAGCGGAATCAATAAAAAAATTGGCAAAAAGTAGCATTTCTAGAAAAATCATCAGGCTTACGGGCACCATTTGAAGACTTGGGTTCGAACTTAAAATGCGAATTTTTCTTGTTCTATGGCGCCGAATGGGCCGAAATTTTCGAAAACTGGTTATAATCATGGTCTCAAGCGGAATCAATAAAAAAAATTTGCAAAAAGTAGCATTTCTAGAAAAATCATGAGGCTTACGGGGATTCGAAATAAAAATGCCATTTTTTCTGGTTCTATGGCGCTGAACGGGCTGAAATTATGGAAAACTGGTTTGAATCATGGTCTCAAGCGGAATCAATAAAAAAAATTGCAAAAAGTAGCATTTCTAGAAAAATCATCAGGCTTACGGGCACCATTTGAAGACTTGGGTTCGAAATTAAAATGCCATTTTTTCTGGTTCTATGGCGCCGAACGGGCTGAAATTTTGATAAAGTGGTTAAAATCATGTTCTCAAGCCGAATCAATAAAAATATTTACAAAAAGTAGCATTCCTAGAAAATTCTTCCGATTAACGGGCACCATTTGAAAACTTGGGTTCGATTTTTTAAACCGTTTTTTTCTGTTTCCAAGAGGCTCAACGTGCTGAAAATTAGGATTCTTGGTTAAAATTATGGTTTCAAGCGAAATCATTAAAAATATTTTCAAAAAGTCGAGTTTCTGGAAAAATTTTAATTCTTACGGACTCTATTTAAAGACTTAGGTTAGAACATAAAAATCTATTTTTTCTGGTTCTGTCTGACCAAACTGGCTAAAATTTCGGAATCGTGGTTCGATTCATAATCTTAAAAGAAATCAATAAAAATATTTGCAAAAAGTACCATTTCTAGAAAAATCATCAGGCTTACGGGCACCATTTGAAGACTAGGGTTCGAACTTAAAATTCCATTTTTTCTGGTTCTATGGCGCCGAACGGGCCGAAATTTTCGAAAACTGGTTATAATCATGGTTTCAAGCGGAATAAATAATAATATATGTGAAAAAGAGCATTTCTAGAAAAATCATCACGCTTACGGGGATTCGAAATTAAAATGCCATTTTTTCTGGTTCTTTGGCGCTGAACGGGCTGAAATTATGGAAAACTGGTTTGAATCATGGTCTCAAGCGAAATCATTAAAAATATTTGCAAAAAGTAGCATTTCTAGAAAAATCATCAGGCTTACGGGCACCATTTGAAGACTTGGGTTCGAACTTAAAATTGCATTTTTTCTTGTTCTATGGCGCCGAACGGACTGAAATTTTCGAAAACTGGTTATAATCATGGTCTCAAGCAGAATCAATAATATGTAAAAAGAGCATTTCTAGAAAAATCATCAGGCTTACGGGCACCATTTGAAGACTTGGGTTCGAACTTAAAATGCCAATTTTTTTTGTTCTATGGCGCCGAATGGGCCGAAATTTTCGAAAACTGGTTATAATCATGGTCTCAAGCGGAATCAATAATAATATATGTGAAAAAGAGCATTTCTAGAAAAATCATCACGCTTACGCGGATTCGAAATTAAAATGCCATTTTTTCTGGTTCTATGGCGCTGAACGGGCTGAAATTTTAAAGAACTGGTTTGAATCATGGTCTCAAGCGAAATCATTAAAAATATTTGCAAAAAGTAGCATTTCTAGAAAAATCATCAGGCTTACGGGGATTCGAAATTAAAATGCCATTTTTTCTGGTTCTTTGGCGCTGATCGGGCTGAAATTATGGAAAACTGGTTTGAGTCATGGTCTCAAGCGGAATCAATAAAAAAATTGGCAAAAAGTAGCATTTCTAGAAAAATCATCAGGCTTACGGGCACCATTTGAAGACTTGGGTTCGAACTTAAAATGCCAATTTTTCTTGTTCTATGGCGCCGAATGGGCCGAAATTTTCGAAAACTGGTTATAATCATGGTCTCAAGCGGAATCAATAATAATATATGTGAAAAAGAGCATTTCCAGAAAAATCATCACTCTTACGGGGATTCGAAATTAAAATGCCATTTTTTCTGGTTCTATGGCGCTGAACGGGCTGAAATTTTGGAAAACTGGTTTGAATCATGGTCTCAAGCGAAATCATTAAAAATATTTGCAAAAAGTAGCATTTCTAGAAAAATCATCAGGCTTACGGGGATTCGAAATTAAAATGCCATTTTTTCTGGTTTTTTGGCGCTGAACGGGCTGAAATTATGGAAAACTGGTTTGAATCATGGTCTCAAGCGGAATCAATAAAAAAATTGGCAAAAAGTAGCATTTCTAGAAAAATCATCAAGCTTACGGGCACCATTTGAAGACTTGGGTTCGAACTTAAAATGCCAATTTTTCTTGTTCTATGGCGCCGAATGGGCCGAAATTTTCGAAAACTGGTTATAATCATGGTCTCAAGCGGAATCAATAAAAAAAATTTGCAAAAAGTAGCATTTCTAGAAAAATCGTCAGGCTTACGGGGATTCGAAATTAAAATGCCATTTTTTCTGGTTTTTTGGCGCTGAACGGGCTGAAATTATGGAAAACTGGTTTGAATCATGGTCTCAAGCGGAATCAATAAAAAAATTGGCAAAAAGTAGCATTTCTAGAAAAATCATCACGCTTACGCGGATTCGAAATTAAAATGCCATTTTTTCTGGTTCTATGGCGCTGAACGGGCTGAAATTTTAAAGAACTGGTTTGAATCATGGTCTCAAGCGAAATCATTAAAAATATTTGCAAAAAGTAGCATTTCTAGAAAAATCATCAGGCTTACGGGGATTCGAAATTAAAATGCCATTTTTTCTGGTTCTTTGGCGCTGATCGGGCTGAAATTATGGAAAACTGGTTTGAGTCATGGTCTCAAGCGGAATCAATAAAAAAATTGGCAAAAAGTAGCATTTCTAGAAAAATCATCAGGCTTACGGGCACCATTTGAAGACTTGGGTTCGAACTTAAATGCCAATTTTTCTTGTTCTATGGCGCCGAATGGGCCGAAATTTTCGAAAACTGGTTATAATCATGGTCTCAAGCGGAATCAATAATAATATATGTGAAAAAGAGCATTTCCAGAAAAATCATCACTCTTACGGGGATTCGAAATTAAAATGCCATTTTTTCTGGTTCTATGGCGCTGAACGGGCTGAAATTTTGGAAAACTGGTTTGAATCATGGTCTCAAGCGAAATCATTAAAAATATTTGCAAAAAGTAGCATTTCTAGAAAAATCATCAGGCTTACGGGGATTCGAAATTAAAATGCCATTTTTTCTGGTTTTTTGGCGCTGAACGGGCTGAAATTATGGAAAACTGGTTTGAATCATGGTCTCAAGCGGAATCAATAAAAAAATTGGCAAAAAGTAGCATTTCTAGAAAAATCATCAAGCTTACGGGCACCATTTGAAGACTTGGGTTCGAACTTAAAATGCGAATTTTTCTTGTTCTATGGCGCCGAATGGGCCGAAATTTTCGAAAACTGGTTATAATCATGGTCTCAAGCGGAATCAATAAAAAAATTGGCAAAAAGTAGCATTTCTAGAAAAATCATCAGGCTTACGGGCACCATTTGAAGACTTGGGTTCGAACTTAAAATGCGAATTTTTCTTGTTCTATGGCGCCGAATGGGCCGAAATTTTCGAAAACTGGTTATAATCATGGTCTCAAGCGGAATCAATAAAAAAAATTTGCAAAAAGTAGCATTTCTAGAAAAATCATGAGGCTTACGGGGATTCGAAATAAAAATGCCATTTTTTCTGGTTCTATGGCGCTGAACGGGCTGAAATTATGGAAAACTGGTTTGAATCATGGTCTCAAGCGGAATCAATAAAAAAAATTGCAAAAAGTAGCATTTCTAGAAAAATCATCAGGCTTACGGGCACCATTTGAAGACTTGGGTTCGAAATTAAAATGCCATTTTTTCTGGTTCTATGGCGCCGAACGGGCTGAAATTTTGATAAAGTGGTTAAAATCATGTTCTCAAGCCGAATCAATAAAAATATTTACAAAAAGTAGCATTCCTAGAAAATTCTTCCGATTAACGGGCACCATTTGAAAACTTGGGTTCGATTTTTTAAACCGTTTTTTTCTGTTTCCAAGAGGCTCAACGTGCTGAAAATTAGGATTCTTGGTTAAAATTATGGTTTCAAGCGAAATCATTAAAAATATTTTCAAAAAGTCGAGTTTCTGGAAAAATTTTAATTCTTACGGACTCTATTTAAAGACTTAGGTTAGAACATAAAAATCTATTTTTTCTGGTTCTGTCTGACCAAACTGGCTAAAATTTCGGAATCGTGGTTCGATTCATAATCTTAAAAGAAATCAATAAAAATATTTGCAAAAAGTACCATTTCTAGAAAAATCATCAGGCTTACGGGCACCATTTGAAGACTAGGGTTCGAACTTAAAATTCCATTTTTTCTGGTTCTATGGCGCCGAACGGGCCGAAATTTTCGAAAACTGGTTATAATCATGGTTTCAAGCGGAATAAATAATAATATATGTGAAAAAGAGCATTTCTAGAAAAATCATCACGCTTACGGGGATTCGAAATTAAAATGCCATTTTTTCTGGTTCTTTGGCGCTGAACGGGCTGAAATTATGGAAAAACTGGTTTGAATCATGGTCTCAAGCGAAATCATTAAAAATATTTGCAAAAAGTAGCATTTCTAGAAAAATCATCAGGCTTACGGGCACCATTTGAAGACTTGGGTTCGAACTTAAAATTGCATTTTTTCTTGTTCTATGGCGCCGAACGGACTGAAATTTTCGAAAACTGGTTATAATCATGGTCTCAAGCAGAATCAATAATATGTAAAAAGAGCATTTCTAGAAAAATCATCAGGCTTACGGGCACCATTTGAAGACTTGGGTTCGAACTTAAAATGCCAATTTTTTTTGTTCTATGGCGCCGAATGGGCCGAAATTTTCGAAAACTGGTTATAATCATGGTCTCAAGCGGAATCAATAATAATATATGTGAAAAAGAGCATTTCTAGAAAAATCATCACGCTTACGCGGATTCGAAATTAAAATGCCATTTTTTCTGGTTCTATGGCGCTGAACGGGCTGAAATTTTAAAGAACTGGTTTGAATCATGGTCTCAAGCGAAATCATTAAAAATATTTGCAAAAAGTAGCATTTCTAGAAAAATCATCAGGCTTACGGGGATTCGAAATTAAAATGCCATTTTTTCTGGTTCTTTGGCGCTGATCGGGCTGAAATTATGGAAAACTGGTTTGAGTCATGGTCTCAAGCGGAATCAATAAAAAAATTGGCAAAAAGTAGCATTTCTAGAAAAATCATCAGGCTTACGGGCACCATTTGAAGACTTGGGTTCGAACTTAAAATGCCAATTTTTCTTGTTCTATGGCGCCGAATGGGCCGAAATTTTCGAAAACTGGTTATAATCATGGTCTCAAGCGGAATCAATAATAATATATGTGAAAAAGAGCATTTCCAGAAAAATCATCACTCTTACGGGGATTCGAAATTAAAATGCCATTTTTTCTGGTTCTATGGCGCTGAACGGGCTGAAATTTTGGAAAACTGGTTTGAATCATGGTCTCAAGCGAAATCATTAAAAATATTTGCAAAAAGTAGCATTTCTAGAAAAATCATCAGGCTTACGGGGATTCGAAATTAAAATGCCATTTTTTCTGGTTTTTTGGCGCTGAACGGGCTGAAATTATGGAAAACTGGTTTGAATCATGGTCTCAAGCGGAATCAATAAAAAAATTGGCAAAAAGTAGCATTTCTAGAAAAATCATCAAGCTTACGGGCACCATTTGAAGACTTGGTTTCGAAATTAAAATGCCATTTTTTCTGGTTCTATGGCGCCGAACGGACTGAAATTTTGAAAAAGTGGTTAAAATCATGGTCTCAAGCCGAATCAATAAAAATATTGACAAATAGTAGCATTCCTAGAAAATTCTTCCGATTAACGGGCACCATTTGAAAACTTGGGTTCGATTTTTTAAACCGTTTTTTCTGTTTCCAAGAGGCTCAACATGGTGAAAATTAGGATTCTTGGTTAAAATTATGGTTTCAAGCGAAATCATTTAAAATATTTTCAAAAAGTCGAGTTTCTGGAAAAATTTTAATTCTTACGGACTCTATTTAAAGACTTAGGTTCGAACATAAAAATCTATTTTTTCTGGTTCTGTCTGACCAAACTGGCTAAAATTTCGGAATCGTGGCTCGATTCATTATCTTAGCGAAATCATTAAAAATATTTGCAAAAAGTACCATTTCTAGAAAAATCATCAGGCTTACGGGCACCATTTGAAGACTAGGGTTCGAACTTAAAATTCCATTTTTTCTGGTTCTATGGCGCCGAACGGGCCGAAATTTTCGAAAACTGGTTATAATCATGGTTTCAAGCGGAATCAATAATAATATATGTGAAAAAGAGCATTTCTAGAAAAACCATCAATCTTACGGGGATTCGAAATTAAAATGCCATTTTTTCTGGTTCTATGGCGCTGAACGGGCTGAAATTTTGTAAAACTGGTTTGAATCATGGTCTCAAGCGGAATCAATAAAAAAATTTGCAAAAAAGTAGCATTTCTAGAAAAATCATCATTCTTACGGGCACCATTTGAAGACTTGGGTTCGAACTTAAAATGCCATTTTTTCTGGTTCAATGGCGCCGAACGGGCTGAAATTTTGAAAAAGTGGTTAAAATCGTGGTCTCAAGCGGAATCAATAAAAATATTTACTAAAGTTGCATTCCTAGAAAATTCTTCCGATTAACGGGCACCATTTGAAAACTTGGGTTCGATTTTTTAAACCGTTTTTTTCTGGTTCCAAGAGGCTCAACGGGGTGAAAATAAGGATTCTTGGTTAAAATTATGGTTTCAAGCGAAATCATTTAAAATATTTTCAAAAAGTCGAGTTTCTGGAAAAATCATAATTCTTTCGAACTCTATTTAAAGACTTAGGTTCGAACATTAAAATCTATTTTTTCTGGTTCTGTCTGAACAAACTGGCTAAAATTTCGGAATCGTTGTTTGATTCATAATCTTAAGCGAAATCATTAAAAATATTTGCAAAAAGTAGCATTTCTAGAAAAATCATCAGGCTTACGGGCACCATTTGAAGACTTGGGTTCGAATTAAAATTCCATTTTTTCTTGTTCTATGGCGCCGAACGGACTAAAATTTTCGAAAACTGGTTATAATCATGGTCTCAAGCAGAATCAATAATATGTAAAAAGAGCATTTCTAGAAAAATCATCAGGCTTACGGGCACCATTTGAAGACTTGGGTTCGAACTTAAAATGCAAATTTTTCTTGTTCTATGGCGCCGAATGGGCCGAAATTTTCGAAAACTGGTTATAATCATGGTCTCAATCGGAATCAATAAAAAAAATTTGCAAAAAGGAGCATATCTAGAAAAATCATCAGGCTTACGGGGATTCGAAATTAAAATGCCATTTTTTCTGGTTCTATGGCGCTGAACGCGCTGAAATTATGGAAAACTGGTTTGGATCATGGTCTCAAGCGGAATCAATAAAAAAATTTGCAAAATGTAGCATTTCTAGAAAAATCATCAGGCTTACGGGCACCATTTGAAGACTTGGGTTCGAACTTAAAATGCCAATTTTTCTTGTTCTATGGCTCCGAATGGGCCGAAATTTTCGAAAACTGGTTATAATCATGGTCTCAAGCGGAATCAATAAAAAAAATTTGCAAAAAGTAGCATTTCTAGAAAAATCATCAGGCTTACGGGGATTCGAAATTAAAATGCCATTTTTTCTGGTTTTTTGGCGCTGAACGGGCTGAAATTATGGAAAACTGGTTTGAATCATGGTCTCAAGCGGAATCAATAAAAAAATTGGCAAAAAGTAGCATTTCTAGAAAAATCATCAAGCTTACGGGCACCATTTGAAGACTTGGGTTCGAACTTAAAATGCCAATTTTTCTTGTTCTATGGCGCCGAATGGGCCGAAATTTTCGAAAACTGGTTATAATCATGGTCTCAAGCGGAATCAATAAAAAAATTTGCAAAAAGTAGCATTTCTAGAAAAATCATCAGGCTTACGGGGATTCGAAATAAAAATGCCATTTTTTCTGGTTCTATGGCGCTGAACGGGCTGAAATTATGGACAACTGGTTTGAATCATGGTCTCAAGCGGAATCAATAAAAAAATTTGCAAAAAGTAGCATTTCTAGAAAAATCATCAGGCTTACGGGCACCATTTGAAGACTTGGGTTCGAAATTAAAATGCCATTTTTTCTGGTTCTTTGGCGCCGAACGGGCTGAAATTTTTAAAAAGTGGTTAAAATCATGGTCTCAAGCCGAATCAATAAAAATATTGACAAAAAGTAGCATTCCTAGAAAATTCTTCCGATTAACGGGCACCATTTGAAAACTTGGGTTCGATTTTTTAAACCGTTTTTTTCTGGTTCCAATAGGCTCAACGGGGTGAAAATTAGGATTCTTGGTTAAAATTATGGTTTCAAGCGAAATCATTTAAAATATTTTCAAAAAGTCGAGTTTCTGGAAAAATCATAATTCTTTCGGACTCTATTTAAAGACTTAGGTTCGAACATTAAAATCTATTTTTTCTGGTTCTGTCTGACCAAACTGGCTAAAATTTCGGAATCGTTGTTTGATTCATAATCTTAAGCGAAATCATTAAAAATATTTGCAAAAAGTAGCATTTCTAGAAAAATCATCAGGCTTACGGGCACCATTTGAAGACTTGGGTTCGAATTAAAATTCCATTTTTTATTGTTCTATGGCGCCGAACGGACTAAAATTTTCGAAAACTGGTTATAATCATGGTCTCAAGCAGAATCAATAATATGTAAAAAGAGCATTTCTAGAAAAATCATCAGGCTTACGGGCACCATTTGAAGACTTGGGTTCGAACTTAAAATGCAAATTTTTCTTGTTCTATGGCGCCGAATGGGCCGAAATTTTCGAAAACTGGTTATAATCATGGTCTCAAGCGGAATCAATAAAAAAAATTTGCAAAAAGGAGCATTTCTAGAAAAATCATCAGGCTTACGGGGATTCGAAATTAAAATGCCATTTTTTCTGGTTCTATGGCGCTGAACGGGCTGAAATTATGGAAAACTGGTTTGGATCATGGTCTCAAGCGGAATCAATAAAAAAATTTGCAAAATGTAGCATTTCTAGAAAAATTGTAGCAGTGCGTACTTCTGGACGGGCAGTTCCTACCCGATTAAGATAATCATTGGTCAACATTCTTAAATTGGCACGACTGTTTCGAGCTATGAGTGCGGAGCGTCATTTCATCGACTTCAGTTGCTTGCTGGACTCGTTGGATTACGGTGTGTTCGGACAACGCTGGAACATTGAGGGTCTACTGTGCAAACTACGGAAGGTCTTTTTCACTTATATCTCTTAACAATGTACTTATAATTTAAATAGGGATTACTCATTTTAACTTCTTGCGTAGTTATTTTATAACTCGCTGGCGCCCGCTCAGACATTCCTTACAAGATTAAGTGTTTTTAAATTCATTAATGTCACATGTTCTTTAGTCAAAATTTTATCAAGATGGCGTTATTTACACGTACATTCTTGTCACGCTCTGAGTTCAATTATTTGATAGAGTCTCATGTTTATTTATTTGATTAAACATTTTATTTATTGTTTTAATAAATTAGCGTATGTTGATATTTAAAGTATTCTATTTTTTATCATCCTTATCAGTTCTCTTTACTACCTACCTACTTTGAATTATTGCGTGTTCGTGGTTGACTAGATAATTGTATTCGGTAATTTTACCAATTAATGTCACAATCGAAAGACCCATCATTAATTAATACAATTATCCTTTCATCACCCATCCACGATAATATGTTACAAAATGGCAGCCCTTGTGGGTGAACCTAAGTTTGACTAAATAATGAATGCAGTATTTTTTTCTTTCATTGTTTTAATCTTGTATTGGATGTCTGATTTTTTTTTTCATAATTTTCTTGTATAATCCCTTGAAAAAGACCTTTCGTTTTGCATGGTAGATGTTCGGGTGTTGCTCAAAATACATCGTGTCACTGAGATTTTATTAATTTTTCATTTTACGCAGCTTTTTATCCGGCACAACTCATGACGTTTTTCGTCTTATTATCGTGATTGTTAGTACGCTGACGTCACACTTATTTTATATTTTTTGTTTTGCGGTGATTGTGGTTGTTGTATTGTTGCTTGCATGTTCTAATGATTTTTTCTACCTACCCTGTTAGTTAGGTATGACGGATTCGACCATTTTAACAAGAAGTCGTGCGTTAATCATGTCAAAACCAGAGGATGGCACTTCTTCGGCAAATTCGGCGGTCGCGTCTAACACAGTTCCGGTTCACAAATGGAACTTAACCTTCGACGGTACTGGGAACGTGCATAATTTCATTGAACGGGTCAACGATTTGTCTATATCTCGGAACGTAAGTACAGCTTCTCTTTTTTCATCTGCGGTGGAACTTTTTTCAGGTCATGCTTTAGACTGGTTTAGAGTCAACCGTTCTTCTTTCAAGTCGTGGACGGATATTGTAATTGCTCTAAAGGAAGAATTTGAGCTTCTGGACCATGAAAGACGATTAGTTGCTCAGATCAGAGCCACGTACCAGCAACAAAAAGAGAACCTGGGTTCATTCATAACGCGGGTCTTGACTTTAAACAATCAATTGTCGTCAAAATTACCAGATGACGAAATTCTGGAAATATTGCAGTGTAATATGTTACCGAGATACATACAAAAATTATCGCTCTCTGTCATCTCGGACATTAATTGTCTGAAAAAATTGGGAAAAATGATTGAACTTGCAGACGTTCGGTCTGATTCCAGACCTTCCCCGCCAAATGCAAATACTGGTAATTTTAATAATGTTTCTCATTCCTCCTCAAATAATGCATTTAGCAGAGGGAATAACAGAATGTCTCAGAATAATCCCAATTTCAGCAATCATCGTCAATATTTTGAATTCAGTAAACGTAGCCCGTCAAATATGAGTTCTAGGGAGGTGAAATGTTTCCGCTGTGGCCGTCCTGGTGTGAAGGCGCCTTCATGCAACTGCCGGCAGGCAAAAAAACTAGATGTCCTGGGGGTCCTGTCTGCGGGCGGCAAGTCGACACCGTTCGCTGACATCACCGCCAGGCATCGGCTTGCTGTGCTGTCGGAAACCAGAACTTTCTTCAAGAACCTTTGGACCTCGAAGGTGGTGGGTGCGGCTAAAAGGGATGGCCGTCCACACATCATTTTCCAGGTTCTGGGTTCCAACTTTTCTGGCCTTCTTGACTCTGGTTCGCATATCTCAATTATTGGTAATAATTTTCATCGTAAATTTTTAAATCTAGGGTTAAATCTTTCTGTTCTTAAGAAAAAATTTTCACTCACTTCTGCTACGGGTCATACTGTGGAGTGCGTTCACAAAATTGCGGTTCCGGTAGTTCTTGGTAACGTTAAGAAAATTTTTAATTTTGTGGTTATGCCAGATATAAAATCTAACATCATCCTCGGTTGCGACTTTTGGAAAGTTTTTAACATTTGTCCCAAGTTAACTAAATTAATGACTAATGACTCTGACAATAGTTGCGTGTCTGAGGTAAGAGGACTGGATAGCTTTGAGAACTTAAACTCATCTCAACAATCAATCTTAAATAACGTTATACTGGAATTTAAAGCCTTTTCTGGTAATCGTTTGGGTAGAACGTCTCTTGAAAAACATGTTATTGACACGGGTGATTGTCAACCTATTAAGCAACGTGTTTATCCGATATCTCCTCATTTATTGCCGGAAGCTCACAGAGAACTTGACAGACTATTAAATCTGGGAGTAGTAGAACCCAGCAATAGCTCGTGGAATAATCCTATTGTTTTAGTGCCTAAGAAAAATGGTTCTTTTAGACTTTGCTTGGATAGTAGAAAGCTCAACGCGGTCTCGCGGCGGGACGCTTATAGTCTACCGTTGATATCTGATATCTTAAATAGTCTCGGAGGAGCACGTTATCTATCAACTTTAGATCTTAATGATGCCTTTTTTCAAATCCCGTTAGAGGAAGATTCTAAAGAGAAAACCGCATTTACTATCCCTAAACGAGGCCTATTCCACTTTGTAACAATGCCTTTTGGTCTTCATGGTGCGAGTTCTCGGATGATGAGGCTAATGGACAAGGTTTTGGGTCCGGAGTTCGATGGGAAAGTTTTTTGTTACCTAGATGACATAATTATCATTAGTTCCACCTTTGAAGAACACATTGATCTTTTAAGACGGGTTAAACAAAAGTTACAAGCCGCGGGTTTGACTATTAACGTAGAGAAGTCAGTCTTTTGTCGTGACTCTCTTAAATACCTAGGTTTCGTGATTGATAAGGATGGGTTGAGAACTGACCCGGGAAAAGTGAAAGCAATCGTTGACTTCCCCATTCCAACGTCGCAAAAGAGCTTGCGTAGGTTTATCGGTATACTTTCTTGGTACAAAAGGTTCATTTTAAATTTTTCTTTAATTGCAGCACCTTTGCATAATTTAACCAAAAAGGAGTTTGCTGGTAAAAAATTTGTATGGAATGAACAGGCTGATGCTGCCTTTACTAAATTAAAGAATATTCTGGTCAAGGCTCCTGTTCTTGCTTGTCCCGACTTTAGTAAACCTTTTACAATTAGTTGCGATGCATCGAACACCGGTTTGGGGGCGGTCCTTTCTCAATCTGACGTTAATGGTATAGAACACCCTATTTCCTTTATTTCCAGATCACTATCTGCACAGGAGAAAAATCACTCCACAACCGAGAAGGAGTTAAATGCTATGATCTTTGCACTAGAGAAATTTAGGGGTTATATTGAAGGTTCGCCTATTCCTGTCAAGGTGATCACTGATCACTATAGTCTAAAATGGCTTACAAACTTAAAGTCTCCGTCGGGAAGATTAGCGCGGTGGGCGGTTAGACTACAGCAGTTCAATTTTGAAATAATTCATAGGAGCGGTAAAGACAACATTGTTCCGGACGCACTGTCTCGTGACCCTTTACATGTTGACTTGTTAGATCAGTCCTTTTCCACTTCTGACCGTTGGTACTTAAGTTTGAAAGAAAAAATTTTGGCTAATCCGGAAAAATTTCCAGCGTTTAAAGTTTGCAATGGTGTCATCTTCAAACACATTCAGAGCATGGAGGCTCTTCACAGGTCTTATGACTGGAAGGAAGTTCTCCCAAAAGAGTGTAGGAAAAACGTCATCGTTCAAAATCACGTTCCGCCTTCGTGTGCACATTTTGGCATCTTAAAAACGTTAAATAGGATTAAACTTAAATACTACTGGCCAAAAATGGCAGCTGATGTGAAGTCTTTTGTAAGTAAATGTCATACTTGTTTAGGTTATAAAAGTTCTAACTTACTGCCTCCTGGTTTGATGGGTGACCCGAAACTGGTGCAAAGGCCGTGGCAAATGATTGCGACAGATCTATTAGGTCCTTACCCTAATTCTTACAAAAAGGGTTATACTTACCTTTTAGTGGTTTCTGATTTCTTTACCAAGTATACTAGACTTTTTCCACTTAGGAAAGCAACGGGTAGTGTTATTGCGGAAATTTTGGAAAATGATATCTTTTATAAATTCGGTGTTCCAGATACGATTGTTTTGGATAATGGCCCACAATATATATCGCGTGACATGAAAGCGCTGGCCAATAAATTTCATATCCGTCACTTGTTTTATAATTGCAGATATCACCCGCAGAATAACCCTGTTGAGCGTGTAAACAAGGTGTTGGTAGCAGCCCTGGGTTCTTTTGTGGGATCTGATCACAGATCCTGGGCGTGCCATCTACCTGAGATTGAACTGGCTATAAACACGGCTGTTCATGAAGTCACAGGCTATAC
Source organism: Hesperophylax magnus (assembly GCA_026573805.1). Taxonomy (NCBI): domain Eukaryota; kingdom Metazoa; phylum Arthropoda; class Insecta; order Trichoptera; family Limnephilidae; genus Hesperophylax; species Hesperophylax magnus. The sequence goes on along the minus strand of JAIUSX010000777.1, from coordinate 21,919 downwards.
TCCGTTCTTCCTTAATTTTGGTAGAGAGATTGTAATTTCGGGAAATGACTACAAAGGTGTAGACTTTAACGCGGAAGACATTAGATTCTCTAAACGCGATTCATGGGCATCTGATTTACATGAATTAAATGACATTTTCTCCCAAGTTCGCACGTCCTTAAGACAATCATACGAACGTAATAAGGTACAATATAATCTGCGTCGTAGGGACGTTCAATATGAGGTTGGGGACATTGTCTGTAGAAGGTCTTTTGCTTTGTCAGACGCTGGTAGATACTTTTCAGCAAAATTAGCCCCCAAATTTATTCGTAGTAAAATTATTTGCAAGATATCGCCGGTTGCTTATCAATTAGCGGATATGACAGGGAAACCCGTGGGAACTTTTCATGTTAAGGATATAATCAAGTTAGAAGAAGCTAACTGACCTTGGGGTGGGTTAATTGATGAACTATTTTTTCTTATGTTGTAATCGTTATACTTTTATTTGAGAATTAATCCCTTTTCTCTTGTTATATATTAGGTTATTGCTTGCCTTGCCCTCAGGTTTGCAATTTTTCTTGTGTTCTCTCATTGTGAGGACATGACTAGTATTTTTGTGTCTTCACATTGAGTGGATTTTTTGTATAAGTTTTGTTTTGTCCTTGTGTACATGTGTAGTATGTGTTTTGGGAGTAATGTGTCCATTCCGATTCAACGCGGGGGATTGACGTTTTTTTAATCTCACGCATTGAATCCACACATTTTTTTTGGATTTAAGTGCAATTATATTGTATTGAACATTTTGTGATCTCACGATTTGAATCCATTGTATCATTTTATACGTTATCCTAGGGCAGTGAAGTTCACAATCTCAGTTGGCCACTGTTTTGTGCTATTTTTCTGTTCGAGGGATCTTTTAATAGCTGATTTTACTTTGTGAGATGATACTAATTGTTCTTTAATGAACTAAGTCCGCGATGGCGACTTGTTTTGAGGTACGGTTTGTCCTTTCTAGAGGGACATACTGTATTTCAATTATGGCATATACGAAGCTGTATTTCGGTTTAACAGTTCTGTACCAAGCTTGGTCCTCGTGTCATTTTAATTGTGCGCATGGTTGTTCTTTATATGTTGTTCCTTAGTACCTTAGTTTGCCTTGGTGTTGGTTGACTATTTTAATTCATTAATTTAGAAAATACTTCATGCAGTTTTCCGCGATAGCCTCAGATGCTCATAACAATCTATTTTTCTCTGGTTTTAGGAAACCATTGGCATGGTGTTTTCTTTGATTTAGTCACTGTTGATTACACTTTTCAAATATTTTTTTAAAAAAATTTTATGCCATAATAATTAATTTAATAATTTATTTATTTATTTAATATTTATTTTGAAATTTAGTGGGTTTTCACTCGCTCAGGTTATTTGAGATTTACAGAATCATAGTTTTTTTTTAACATTTAAAAAATTGCATCCTTTCATGAAGTTTTTTTACTTTTATTGCTCTTATTGTCCTTGGCTTGATTTATTATTAAATTGATATTTGTTCATATTATTAAGAATGTCATTGAGTAATTTTTTTTTTTACATTTTCTTTTAATAAATACTATGCGTTTTCACATGCAATTGCTGTGGCTTCTCTCTGAGCTCAAGATAAGTCGCATCAGTTTCATTTGGACTTAGCTGTATTTTGTCAATATTGGGTCATCAATATATGGTTCTGTTTGAGCCCTCACTTCTATCTTATTATGAATTTGGGTTTGTTTCTGGGATAACTTTATAATTTTTCATCTCTGCTCACAGAGGGCAGTAACTTCAATGTGGATATAGACGTTATTATTTTCATTTTATAGTGTTTTCTTTTAGCTTCAAATTTAACTTTTGTTGGGCGCTCAGCTTGCACTTTTAGCTAGACTCGTTTTATAAAAAAAAAAAATTTTTTTTTTTTTAATAAATTTTGTTAGTCTTTACTACAGTTTATCTTTTCATTTGTTATTCTATTCAAGTTTTTGTTTACACTTTAGTAGTTGTTAAATTCCTTGCTCAGTAATCCATTTTGTCAAGCATAGCATACCTTTCTTTTCACTTGCCTCAAGGAAGTCAGTCGCCTTCATCACTCTTCGGTTCTTCACGTCAAGATAACTCAAGATAATACAAAATTTCAAGATTTACAAACTTTTATCTATTCTTCGAGGAAGCAATTTTGTTCAAGATCGAGTCTTCAGGGAAGCAACATTCTTCTACGGGATGAGTTTAATAGGATACTACCTGGCCGTTCACTGCTATCAGAAAGAGGGTGCAGCTTCTCAAGATTGCATTGTTGTCAACATTGGAGAATGGTGATACAATTATCGGGGCTCTTTATCTTCGCCAAGCAAGTTCAATCTTCTTCACTGATGTCAGAAGAGGGTCATTCAGATATTCCATCAGCGAGAATTCTTCCTTCTACTTCCTGGGTGTTGGCGCTTCAATCCTTGCTCAGCGAGCACTTCACGGACTTCTACAGAACGTGCTGGACTCTTCTTCTAAGGCATTATCGGCATTTGTGACTCTTTGCCACTTATTGGACTTGGATTTGGAGGCATAAAAAAAAAATATCAAAAAAAAAATTATCGTGCCGAAAATTTTTTTCCTTTGGAAGGGGGGTAATGTAGCAGTGCGTACTTCTGGACGGGCAGTTCCTACCCGATTAAGATAATCATTGGTCAACATTCTTAAATTGGCACGACTGTTTCGAGCTATGAGTGCGGAGCGTCACTTCATCGACTTCAGTTGCTTGCTGGACTCGTGGGATTACGGTGTGTTCGGACAACGCTGGAACAATGAGGGTCTACTGTGCAAACTACGGAAGGTCTTTTTCACTTATATCTCTTAACAATGTACTTATAATTTAAATAGGGATTACTCATTTTAACTTCTTGCGTAGTTATTTTATAACTCGCTGGCGCCCGCTCAGACATTCCTTACAAGATTAAGTGTTTTTAAATTCATTAATGTCACATGTTCTTTAGTCAAAATTTTATCAAGATGGCGTTATTTACACGTACATTCTTGTCACGCTCTGAGTTCAATTATTTGATAGAGTCTCATGTTTATTTATTTGATTAAACATTTTATTTATTGTTTTAATAAATTAGCGTATGTTGATATTTAAAGTATTCTATTTTTTATCATCCTTATCAGTTCTCTTTACTACCTACCTACTTTGAATTATTGCGTGTTCGTGGTTGACTAGATAATTGTATTCGGTAATTTTACCAATTAATGTCACAATCGAAAGACCCATCATTAATTAATACAATTATCCTTTCATCACCCATCCACGATAATATGTTACAAAATCATCAGGCTTACGGGCACCATTTGAAGACTTGGGTTCGAACTTAAAATTCCATTTTTTCTTGTTCTATGGCGCCGAACGGACTGAAATTTTCGAAAACTGGTTATAATCATGGTCTCAAGCAGAATCAATAATATGTAAAAAGAGCATTTCTAGAAAAATCATCAGGCTTACGGGCACCATTTGAAGACTTGGGTTCGAACTTAAAATGCAAATTTTTCTTGTTCTATGGCGCCGAATGGGCCGAAATTTTCGAAAACTGGTTATAATCATGGTCTCAAGCGGAATCAATAAAAAAAATTTGCAAAAAGGAGCATTTCTAGAAAAATCATCAGGCTTACGGGGATTCGAAATAAAAATGCCATTTTTTCTGGTTCTATGGCGCTGAACGGGCTGAAATTATGGACAACTGGTTTGAATCATGGTCTCAAGCGGAATCAATAAAAAAATTTGCAAAAAGTAGCATTTCTAGAAAAATCATCAGGCTTACGGGCACCATTTGAAGACTTGGGTTCGAAATTAAAATGCCATTTTTTCTGGTTCTTTGGCGCCGAACGGGCTGAAATTTTTAAAAAGTGGTTAAAATCATGGTCTCAAGCCGAATCAATAAAAATATTGACAAAAAGTAGCATTCCTAGAAAATTCTTCCGATTAACGGGCACCATTTGAAAACTTGGGTTCGATTTTTTAAACCGTTTTTTTCTGGTTCCAATAGGCTCAACGGGGTGAAAATTAGGATTCTTGGTTAAAATTATGGTTTCAAGCGAAATCATTTAAAATATTTTCAAAAAGTCGAGTTTCTGGAAAAATCATAATTCTTTCGGACTCTATTTAAAGACTTAGGTTCGAACATTAAAATCTATTTTTTCTGGTTCTGTCTGACCAAACTGGCTAAAATTTCGGAATCGTTGTTTGATTCATAATCTTAAGCGAAATCATTAAAAATATTTGCAAAAAGTAGCATTTCTAGAAAAATCATCAGGCTTACGGGCACCATTTGAAGACTTGGGTTCGAATTAAAATTCCATTTTTTCTTGTTCTATGGCGCCGAACGGACTAAAATTTTCGAAAACTGGTTATAATCATGGTCTCAAGCAGAATCAATAATATGTAAAAAGAGCATTTCTAGAAAAATCATCAGGCTTACGGGCACCATTTGAAGACTTGGGTTCGAACTTAAAATGCAAATTTTTCTTGTTCTATGGCGCCGAATGGGCCGAAATTTTCGAAAACTGGTTATAATCATGGTCTCAAGCGGAATCAATAAAAAAAATTTGCAAAAAGGAGCATTTCTAGAAAAATCATCAGGCTTACGGGGATTCGAAATTAAAATGCCATTTTTTCTGGTTCTATGGCGCTGAACGGGCTGAAATTATGGAAAACTGGTTTGGATCATGGTCTCAAGCGGAATCAATAAAAAAATTTGCAAAATGTAGCATTTCTAGAAAAATCATCAGGCTTACGGGCACCATTTGAAGACTTGGGTTCGAACTTAAAATTCCATTTTTTCTTGTTCTATGGCGCCGAACGGACTGAAATTTTCGAAAACTGGTTATAATCATGGTCTCAAGCAGAATCAATATTATGTAAAAAGAGCATTTCTAGAAAAATCATCAGGCTTACGGGCACCATTTGAAGACTTGGGTTCGAACTTAAAATGCCAATTTTTCTTGTTCTATGGCGCCGAATGGGCCGAAATTTTCGAAAACTGGTTATAATCATGGTCTCAAGCGGAATCAATAAAAAAAATTTGCAAAAAGTAGCATTTCTAGAAAAATCATCATGCTTACGGGGATTCGAAATTAAAATGCCATTTTTTCTGGTTCTATGGCGCTGAACGGGCTGAAATTTTGGAAAACTGGTTTGAATCATGGTCTCAAGCGGAATCAATAAAAATATTTGCAAAAAGTAGCATTTCTAGAAAAATCATCAGGCTTACGGGCACCATTTGAAGACTTGGGTTCGAACTTAAAATGCCAATTTTTCTTGTTCTATGGCTCCGAATGGGCCGAAATTTTCGAAAACTGGTTATAATCATGGTCTCAAGCGGAATCAATAATAATATATGTGAAAAAGAGCATTTCTAGAAAAATCATCAGGCTTACGGGCACCATTTGAAGACTTGGGTTCGAACTTAAAATTCCATTTTTTCTTGTTCTATGGCGCCGAACGGACTGAAATTTTCGAAAACTGGTTATAATCATGGTCTCAAGCAGAATCAATATTATGTAAAAAGAGCATTTCTAGAAAAATCATCAGGCTTACGGGCACCATTTGAAGACTTGGGTTCGAACTTAAAATGCGAATTTTTCTTGTTCTATGGCGCCGAATGGGCCGAAATTTTCGAAAACTGGTTATAATCATGGTCTCAAGCGGAATCAATAAAAAAAATTTGCAAAAAGTAGCATTTCTAGAAAAATCATGAGGCTTACGGGGATTCGAAATTAAAATGCCATTTTTTCTGGTTCTATGGCGCTGAACGGGCTGAAATTATGGAAAACTGGTTTGAATTATGGTCTCAAGCGGAATCAATAAAAAAAATTGCAAAAAGTAGCATTTCTAGAAAAATCATCAGGCTTACGGGCACCATTTGAAGACTTGGGTTCGAACTTAAAATTCCATTTTTTCTTGTTCTATGGCGCCGAACGGACTGAAATTTTCGAAAACTGGTTATAATCATGGTCTCAAGCAGAATCAATATTATGTAAAAAGAGCATTTCTAGAAAAATCATCAGGCTTACGGGCACCATTTGAAGACTTGGGTTCGAACTTAAAATGCGAATTTTTCTTGTTCTATGGCGCCGAATGGGCCGAAATTTTCGAAAACTGGTTATAATCATGGTCTCAAGCGGAATCAATAAAAAAAATTTGCAAAAAGGAGCATTTCTAGAAAAATCATCAGGCTTACGGGGATTCGAAATTAAAATGCCATTTTTTCTGGTTCTATGGCGCTGAACGGGCTGAAATTATGGAAAACTGGTTTGGATCATGGTCTCAAGCGGAATGAATAAAAAAATTTGCAAAATGTAGCATTTCTAGAAAAATCATCAGGCTTACGGGCACCATTTGAAGACTTGGGTTCGAACTTAAAATTCCATTTTTTCTTGTTCTATGGCGCCGAACGGACTGAAATTTTCGAAAACTGGTTATAATCATGGTCTCAAGCAGAATCAATATTATGTAAAAAGAGCATTTCTAGAAAAATCATCAGGCTTACGGGCACCATTTGAAGACTTGGGTTCGAACTTAAAATGCCAATTTTTCTTGTTCTATGGCGCCGAATGGGCCGAAATTTTCGAAAACTGGTTATAATCATGGTCTCAAGCGGAATCAATAAAAAAAATTTGCAAAAAGTAGCATTTCTAGAAAAATCATCATGCTTACGGGGATTCGAAATTAAAATGCCATTTTTTCTGGTTCTATGGCGCTGAACGGGCTGAAATTTTGGAAAACTGGTTTGAATCATGGTCTCAAGCGGAATCAATAAAAATATTTGCAAAAAGTAGCATTTCTAGAAAAATCATCAGGCTTACGGGCACCATTTGAAGACTTGGGTTCGAACTTAAAATGCCAATTTTTCTTGTTCTATGGCTCCGAATGGGCCGAAATTTTCGAAAACTGGTTATAATCATGGTCTCAAGCGGAATCAATAATAATATATGTGAAAAAGAGCATTTCTAGAAAAATCATCAGGCTTACGGGCACCATTTGAAGACTTGGGTTCGAACTTAAAATTCCATTTTTTCTTGTTCTATGGCGCCGAACGGACTGAAATTTTCGAAAACTGGTTATAATCATGGTCTCAAGCAGAATCAATATTATGTAAAAAGAGCATTTCTAGAAAAATCATCAGGCTTACGGGCACCATTTGAAGACTTGGGTTCGAACTTAAAATGCGAATTTTTCTTGTTCTATGGCGCCGAATGGGCCGAAATTTTCGAAAACTGGTTATAATCATGGTCTCAAGCGGAATCAATAAAAAAAATTTGCAAAAAGTAGCATTTCTAGAAAAATCATGAGGCTTACGGGGATTCGAAATTAAAATGCCATTTTTTCTGGTTCTATGGCGCTGAACGGGCTGAAATTATGGAAAACTGGTTTGAATTATGGTCTCAAGCGGAATCAATAAAAAAAATTGCAAAAAGTAGCATTTCTAGAAAAATCATCAGGCTTACGGGCACCATTTGAAGACTTGGGTTCGAAATTAAAATGCCATTTTTTCTGGTTCTATGGCGCCGAACGGGCTGAAATTATGAAAAAGTGGTTAAAATCATGGTCTCAAGCCGAATCAATAATAATATATGTGAAAAAGAGCATTTCTAGAAAAATCATCAGGCTTACGGGCACCATTTGAAGACTTGGGTTCGAACTTAAAATTCCATTTTTTCTTGTTCTATGGCGCCGAACGGACTGAAATTTTCGAAAACTGGTTATAATCATGGTCTCAAGCAGAATCAATATTATGTAAAAAGAGCATTTCTAGAAAAATCATCAGGCTTACGGGCACCATTTGAAGACTTGGGTTCGAACTTAAAATGCGAATTTTTCTTGTTCTATGGCGCCGAATGGGCCGAAATTTTCGAAAACTGGTTATAATCATGGTCTCAAGCGGAATCAATAAAAAAAATTTGCAAAAAGTAGCATTTCTAGAAAAATCATGAGGCTTACGGGGATTCGAAATTAAAATGCCATTTTTTCTGGTTCTATGGCGCTGAACGGGCTGAAATTATGGAAAACTGGTTTGAATTATGGTCTCAAGCGGAATCAATAAAAAAAATTGCAAAAAGTAGCATTTCTAGAAAAATCATCAGGCTTACGGGCACCATTTGAAGACTTGGGTTCGAAATTAAAATGCCATTTTTTCTGGGTCTATGGCGCCGAACGGGCTGAAATTTTGAAAAAGTGGTTAAAATCATGGTCTCAAGCCGAATCAACAAAAATATTTACAAAAAGTAGCATTCCTAGACAATTCTTCCGATTAACGGGCACCATTTGAAAACTTGGGTTCGATTTTTTAAACCGTTTTTTTCTGTTTCCAAGAGGCTCAACGTGGTGAAAATTAGGATTCTTGGTTAAAATTATGGTTTCAAGCGAAATCATTAAAAATATTTTCAAAAAGTCGAGTTTCTGGAAAAATTTTAATTCTTACGGACTCTATTTAAAGACTTAGGTTAGAACATAAAAATCTATTTTTTCTGGTTCTGTCTGACCAAACTGGCTAAAATTTCGGAATCGTGGTTCGATTCATAATCTTAAGCGAAATCAATAAAAATATTTGCAAACAGTACCATTTCTAGAAAAATCATCAGGCTTACGGGCACCATTTGAAGACTAGGGTTCGAACTTAAAATTCCATTTTTTCTGGTTCTATGGCGCCGAACGGGCCGAAATTTTCGAAAACTGGTTATAATCATGGTTTCAAGCGGAATCAATAATAATATATGTGAAAAAGAGCATTTCTAGAAAAATCATCACGCTTACGCGGATTCGAAATAAAATGCCATTTTTTCTGGTTCTATGGCGCTGAACGGGCTGAAATTTTAAAGAACTGGTTTGAATCATGGTCTCAAGCGAAATCATTAAAAATATTTGCAAAAAGTAGCATTTCTAGAAAAATCATCAGGCTTACGGAAACCATTTGAAGACTTGGGTTCGAACTTAAAATTGCATTTTTTCTTGTTCTATGGCGCCGAACGGACTGAAATTTTCGAAAACTGGTTATAATCATGGTCTCAAGCAGAATCAATAATATGTAAAAAGAGCATTTCTAGAAAAATCATCAGGCTTACGGGCACCATTTGAAAACTAGGGTTCGAACTTAAAATTCCATTTTTTCTGGTTCTATGGCGCCGAACGGGCGGAAATTTTCGAAAACTGGTTATAATCATGGTCTCAAGCGGAATCAATAATAATATATGTGAAAAAGAGCATTTATAGAAAAATCATCACGCTTACGCGGATTCGAAATTAAAATGCCATTTTTTCTGGTTCTATGGCGCTGAACGGGCTGAAATTTTAAAGAACTGGTTTGAATCATGGTCTTAAGCGAAATCTTTAAAAATATTTGCAAAAAGTAGCATTTCTAGAAAAATCATCAGGCTTACGGGCACCATTTGAAGACTTGGGTTCGAACTTAAAATTGCATTTTTTCTTGTTCTATGGCGCCGAACGGACTGAAATTTTCGAAAACTGGTTATAATCATGGTCTCAAGCAGAATCAATAATATGTAAAAAGAGCATTTCTAGAAAAATCATCAGGCTTACGGGCACCATTTGAAGACTTGGGTTCGAACTTAAAATGCCAATTTTTCTTGTTCTATGGCGCCGAATGGGCCGAAATTTTCGAAAACTGGTTATAATCATGGTCTCAAGCGGAATCAATAAAAAAAATTTGCAAAAAGTAGCATTTCTAGAAAAATCATCAGGCTTACGGGGATTCGAAATTAAAATGCCATTTTTTCTGGTTCTTTGGCGCTGAACGGGCTGAAATTATGGAAAACTGGTTTGAATCATGGTCTCAAGCGGAATCAATAAAAAAATTTGCCAAATTAGCATTTCTAGAAAAATCATCAGGCTTACGGGCACCATTTGAAGACTTGGGTTCGAACTTAAAATGCGAATTTTTCTTGTTCTATGGCGCCGAATGGGCCGAAATTTTCGAAAACTGGTTATAATCATGGTCTCAAGCAGAATCAATAAAAAAAATTTGCAAAAAGTAGCATTTCTAGAAAAATCATCAGGCTTACGGGGATTCGAAATTAAAATGCCATTTTTTCTGGTTCTATGGCGCCGAACGGGCTGTAATTTTGGAAAACTGGTTTGAATCATGGTCTCAAGCGAAATCATTAAAAATATTTGCAAAAAGTAGCATTTCTAGAAAAATCATCAGGCTTACGGGCACCATTTGAAGACTTGGGTTCGAACTTAAAATTCCATTTTTTCTTGTTCTATGGCGCCGAACGGACTGAAATTTTCAAAAACTGGTTATAATCATGGTCTCAAGCAGAATCAATAATATTTAAAAAGAGCATTTCTAGAAAAATCATCAGGCTTACGGGCACCATTTGAAGACTTGGGTTCGAACTTAAAATGCCAATTTTTCTTGTTCTATGGCGCCGAATGGGCCGAAATTTTCGAAAACTGGTTATAATCATGGTCTCAAGCGGAATCAATAAAAAAAATTTGCAAAAAGTAGCATTTCTAGAAAAATCATCAGGCTTACGGGGATTCGAAATTAAAATGCCATTTTTTCTGGTTCTATGGCGCTGAACGGGCTGAAATTTTGGAAAACTAGTTTGAATCATGGTCTCAAGTGAATCAAAAAAAAAAATTGCAAAAAGTAGCATTTCTAGAAAAATCATCAGGCTTACGGGCACAATTTGAAGACTTGGGTTCGAACTTAAAATGCCATTTTTTCTGGTTCTATGGCGCCGAACGGGCTGAAATTTTGAAAAAGTGGTTAAAATCATGGTCTCAAGCGGAATCAATAAAAATATTTACAAAAAGTAGCATTCCTAGAAAATTCTTCCGATTAACGGGCACCATTTGAAACCTTGGGTTCGATTTTTTTAACCGTTTTTTTCTGGTTCCAAGAGGCTCAACGGGGTGAAAATTAGGATTCTTGGTTAAAATTATGGTTTCAAGCGAAATCATTTAAAATATTTTCAAAAAGTCGAGTTTCTGGAAAAATCATAATTCTTTCGGACTCTATTTAAAGACTTCGGTTCGAACATTAAAATCTATTTTTTCTGGTTCTGTCTGACCAAACTGGCTAAAATTTCGGAATCGTGGTTTTATTCATAATCTTAAGCGAAATCAATAAAAATATTTGCAAAAAGTAGCATTTCTAGAAAAATCATCAGGCTTACGGGCACCATTTGAAGACTTGGTTTCGAACTTAAAATGCCAATTTTTCTTGTTCTATGGCGCCGAATGGGCCGAAATTTTCGAAAACTGGTTATAATCATGGTCTCAAGCGGAATCAATAATAATATATGTGAAAAAGAGCATTTCTAGAAAAATCATCACGCTTACGGGGATTCGAAATTAAAATGCCATTTTTTCTGGTTCTATGGCGCTGAACGGGCTGAAATTTTGGAAAACTGGTTTGAATCATGGTCTCAAGCGAAATCATTAAAAATATTTGCAAAAAGTAGCATTTCTAGAAAAATCATCAGGCTTAGGGGCACCATTTGAAGACTATGGTTCGAACTTAAAATTCCATTTTTTCTGGTTGTATGGCGCCGAATGGGCCGAAATTTTCGAAAACTGGTTATAATCATGGTCTCAAGCGGAATCAATAATAATATATGTGAAAAAGAGCATTTCTAGAAAAATCATCACGCTTACGGGGATTCGAAATTAAAATGCCATTTTTTCTGGTTCTATGGCGCTGAACGGGCTGAAATTTTGGAAAACTGGTTTGAATCATGGTCTCAAGCGGAATCAATAAAAAAATTTGCAAAAAGTAGCATTTCTAGAAAAATCCTCAGGCTTACGGGCACCATTTGAAGACTTGGGTTCGAACTTAAAATGCCATTTTTTCTGGTTTTATGGCGCCGAACGGGCTGAAATTTTGAAAAAGTGGTTAAAATCATGGTCTCAAGCGGAATCAATAAAAATATTTACAAAAAGTAGCATTCCTAGAAAATTCTTCCGATTAACGGTCACCATTTGAAAACTTGGTTTCGATTTTTTAACCGTTTTTTTTCTGGTTCCAAGAGGCTCAACGGGGTGAAAATTAGGATTCTTGGGTAAAATTATGGTTTCAAGCGAAATCATTTAAAATATTTTCAAAAAGTCGAGTTTCTGGAAAAATCATCAGGCTTACGGGCTCCATTTGAAGACTTGGGTTCGAACTTAAAATGCCAATTTTTCTTGTTCTATGGCTCCGAATGGGCCGAAATTTTCGAAAACTGGTTATAATCATGGTCTCAAGCGGAATCAATAAAAAAAATTTGCAAAAAGTAGCATTTCTAGAAAAATCATCAGGCTTACGGGGATTCGAAATTAAAATGCCATTTTTTCTGGTTCTATGGCGCTGAACGGGCTGAAATTTTAAAGAACTGGTTTGAATCATGGTCTCAAGCGGAATCAATAAAAAAATTGGCAAAAAGTAGCATTTCTAGAAAAATCATCAGGCTTACGGGCACCATTTGAAGACTTGGGTTCGAACTTAAAATGCCAATTTTTCTTGTTCTATGGCGCCGAATGGGCCGAAATTTTCAAAACTGGTTATAATCATGGTCTCAAGCGGAATCAATAAAAAAAATTTGCAAAAAGTAGCATTTCTAGAAAAATCATCAGGCTTACGGGGATTCGAAATTAAAATGCCATTTTTTCTGGTTCTATGGCGCTGAACGGGCTGAAATTATGGAAAACTGGTTTGAATCATGGTCTCAAGCGGAATCAATAAAAAAATTTGCAAAAATTAGCATTTCTAGAAAAATCATCAGGCTTACGGGCACCATTTGAAGACTTGGGTTCGAAATTAAAATGCAATTTTTTCTGGTTCTATGGCGCCGAACGGACTGAAATTTTGAAAAAGTGGTTAAAATCATGGTCTCAAGCCGAATCAATAAAAATATTGACAAAAAGTAGCATTCCTAGAAAATTCTTCCGATTAACGGGCACCATTTGAAAACTTGGGTTCGATTTTTTAAACCGTTTTTTCTGTTTCCAAGAGGCTCAACATGGTGAAAATTAGGATTCTTGGTTAAAATTATGGTTTCAAGCGAAATCATTTAAAATATTTTCAAAAAGTCGAGTTTCTGGAAAAATTTTAATTCTTACGGACTCTATTTAAAGACTTAGGTTCGAACATAAAAATCTATTTTTTCTGGTTCTGTCTGACCAAACTGGCTAAAATTTCGGAATCGTGGTTCGATTCATAATCTTAGCGAAATCATTAAAAATATTTGCAAAAAGTACCATTTCTAGAAAAATCATCAGGCTTACGGGCACCATTTGAAGACTAGGGTTCGAACTTAAAATTCCATTTTTTCTGGTTCTATGGTGCCGAACGGGCCGAAATTTTCGAAAACTGGTTATAATCATGGTTTCAAGCGGAATCAATAATAATATATGTGAAAAAGAGCATTTCTAGAAAAATCATCAAGCTTACGGGGATTCGAAATTAAAATTCCATTTTTTCTGGTTCTATGTTGCTGAACGGGCTGAAATTTTGTAAAACTGGTTTGAATCATGGTCTCAAGCGGAATCAATAAAAAAATTTGCAAAAAAGTAGCATTTCTAGAAAAATCATCATTCTTACGGGCACCATTTGAAAACTTGGGTTCGAACTTAAAATGCCATTTTTTCTGGTTCAATGGCGCCGAACGGGCTGAAATTTTGAAAAAGTGGTTAAAATCGTGGTCTCAAGCGGAATCAATAAAAATATTTACTACAGTTGCATTCCTAGAAAATTCTTCCGATTAACGGGCACCATTTGAAAACTTGGGTTCGATTTTTTAAACCGTTTTTTTCTGGTTCCAAGAGGCTCAACGGGGTGAAAATTAGGATTCTTGGTTAAAATTATGGTTTCAAGCGAAATCATTTAAAATATTTTCAAAAAGTCGAGTTTCTGGAAAAATCATAATTCTTTCGGACTCTATTTAAAGACTTAGGTTCGAACATTAAAATCTATTTTTTCTGGTTCTGTCTCACCAAACTGGCTAAAATTTCGGAATCGTGGTTCGATTCATAATCTTAAGCGAAATCAATAAAAATATTTGCAAACAGTACCATTTCTAGAAAAATCATCAGGCTTACGGGCACCATTTGAAGACTAGGGTTCGAACTTAAAATTCCATTTTTTCTGGTTCTATGGCGCCGAACGGGCCGAAATTTTCGAAAACTGGTTATAATCATGGTTTCAAGCGGAATCAATAATAATATATGTGAAAAAGAGCATTTCTAGAAAAATCATCACGCTTACGCGGATTCGAAATAAAATGCCATTTTTTCTGGTTCTATGGCGCTGAACGGGCTGAAATTTTAAAGAACTGGTTTGAATCATGGTCTCAAGCGAAATCATTAAAAATATTTGCAAAAAGTAGCATTTCTAGAAAAATCATCAGGCTTACGGAAACCATTTGAAGACTTGGGTTCGAACTTAAAATTGCATTTTTTCTTGTTCTATGGCGCCGAACGGACTGAAATTTTCGAAAACTGGTTATAATCATGGTCTCAAGCAGAATCAATAATATGTAAAAAGAGCATTTCTAGAAAAATCATCAGGCTTACGGGCACCATTTGAAAACTAGGGTTCGAACTTAAAATTCCATTTTTTCTGGTTCTATGGCGCCGAACGGGCGGAAATTTTCGAAAACTGGTTATAATCATGGTCTCAAGCGGAATCAATAATAATATATGTGAAAAAGAGCATTTATAGAAAAATCATCACGCTTACGCGGATTCGAAATTAAAATGCCATTTTTTCTGGTTCTATGGCGCTGAACGGGCTGAAATTTTAAAGAACTGGTTTGAATCATGGTCTTAAGCGAAATCTTTAAAAATATTTGCAAAAAGTAGCATTTCTAGAAAAATCATCAGGCTTACGGGCACCATTTGAAGACTTGGGTTCGAACTTAAAATTGCATTTTTTCTTGTTCTATGGCGCCGAACGGACTGAAATTTTCGAAAACTGGTTATAATCATGGTCTCAAGCAGAATCAATAATATGTAAAAAGAGCATTTCTAGAAAAATCATCAGGCTTACGGGCACCATTTGAAGACTTGGGTTCTCGATTTTTTAAACCGTTTTTTTCTGGTTCCAAGGGGCTCAACGGGGTGAAAATTAGGATTCTTGGTTAAAATTATGGTTTCAAGCGAAATCATTTAAAATATTTTCAAAAAGTCGAGTTTCTGGAAAAATCATAATTCTTTCGGACTCTATTTAAAGACTTCGGTTCGAACATTAAAATCTATTTTTTCTGGTTCTGTCTGACCAAACTGGCTAAAATTTCGGAATCTTGGGTCGATTCATAATCTTAAGCGAAATCAATAAAAATATTTGCAAAAAGTACCATTTCTAGAAAAATCATCAGGCTTACGGGCACCATTTGAAAACTAGGGTTCGAACTTAAAATTCCATTTTTTCTGGTTCTATGTCGCCGAACGGGCCGAAATTTCGAAAACTGGTTATAATCATGGTCTCAAGCGGAATCAATAATAATTTATGTGAAAAAGAGCATTTCTAGAAAAATCATCACGCTTACGCGGATTCGAAATAAAATGCCATTTTTTCTGGTTCTATGGCGCTGAACGGGCCGAAATTTTAAAGAACTGGTTTGAATCATGGTCTCAAGCGAAATCATTAAAAATATTTGCAAAAAGTAGCATTTCTAGAAAAATCATCAGGCTTACGGGCACCATTTGAAGACTTGGGTTCGAACTTACAATTGCATTTTTTCTTGTTCTATGGCGCCGAACGGACTGAAATTTTCGAAAACTGGTTATAATCATGGTCTCAAGCAGAATCAATAATATGTAAAAAGAGCATTTCTAGAAAAATAATCAGGCTTACGGGCACCATTTGAAAACTAGGGTTCGAACTTAAAATTCCATTTTTTCTGGTTCTATGGCGCCGAACGGGCGGAAATTTTCGAAAACTGGTTATAATCATGGTCTCAAGCGGAATCAATAATAATATATTTGAAAAAGAGCATTTCTAGAAAAATCATCACGCTTACGCGGATTCGAAATTAAAATGCCATTTTTTCTGGTTCTATGGCGCTGAACGGGCTGAAATTTTAAAGAACTGGTTTGAATCATGGTCTCAAGCGAAATCATTAAAAATATTTGCAAAAAGTAGCATTTCTAGAAAAATCATCAGGCTTACGGGCACCATTTGAAGACTTGGGTTCGAACTTAAAATGCCAATTTTTCTTGTTCTATGGCGCCGAATGGGCCGAAATTTTTGAAAACTGGTTATAATCATGGTCTCAAGCGGAATCAATAAAAAAATTTGCAAAAAGTAGCATTTCTAGAAAAATCATCAGGCTTACGGTGATTCGAAATTAAAATGCCATTTTTTCTGGTTCTTTGGCGCTGAACGGGCTGAAATTATGGAAAACTGGTTTGAATCATGGTCTCAAGCGGAATCAATAAAAAAATTGGCAAAAAGTAGCATTTCTAGAAAAATCATCAGGCTTACGGGCACCATTTGAAGACTTGGGTTCGAACTTAAAATGCGAATTTTTCTTGTTCTATGGCGCCGAATGGGCCGAAATTTTCGAAAACTGGTTATAATCATGGTCTCAAGCGGAATCAATAAAAAAAATTTGCAAAAAGTAGCATTTCTAGAAAAATCATGAGGCTTACGGGGATTCGAAATTAAAATGCCATTTTTTCTGGTTCTATGGCGCTGAACGGGCTGAAATTATGGAAAACTGGTTTGAATCATGGTCTCAAGCGGAATCAATAAAAAAATTGCAAAAAGTAGCATTTCTAGAAAAATCATCAGGCTTACGGGCACCATTTGAAGACTTGGGTTCGAAATTAAAATGCCATTTTTTCTGGTTCTATGGCGCCGAACGGGCTGAAATTTTGAAAAAGTGGTTAAAATCATGGTCTCAAGCCGAATCAATAAAAATATTTACAAAAAGTAGCATTCCTAGAAAATTCTTCCGATTAACGGGCACCATTTGAAAACTTGGGTTCGATTTTTTAAACCGTTTTTTTCTGTTTCCAAGAGGCTCAACGTGGTGAAAATTAGGATTCTTGGTTAAAATTATGGTTTCAAGCGAAAAAATTAAAATATTTTCAAAAAGTCGAGTTTCTGGAAAAATTTTAATTCTTACGGACTCTATTTAAAGACTTAGGTTAGAACATAAAAATCTATTTTTTCTGGTTCTGTCTGACCAAACTGGCTAAAATTTCGGAATCGTGGTTCGATTCATAATCTTAAGCGAAATCAATAAAAATATTTGCAAAAAGTACCATTTCTAGAAAAATCATCAGGCTTACGCGCACCATTTGAAGACTAGGGTTCGAACTTAAAATTCCATTTTTTCTGGTTCTATGGCGCCGAACGGGCAGAAATTTTCGAAAACTGGTTATAATCATGGTTTCAAGCGGAATCAATAATAATATATGTGAAAAAGAGCATTTCTAGAAAAATCATCACGCTTACGGGGATTCGAAATTAAAATGCCATTTTTTCTGGTTCTTTGGCGCTGAACGGGCTGAAATTATGGAAAACTGGTTTGAATCATGGTCTCAAGCGAAATCATTAAAAATATTTGCAAAAAGGAGCATTTCTAGAAAAATCATCAGGCTTACGGGCACCATTTGAAGACTTGGGTTCGAACTTAAAATGCCAATTTTTCTTGTTCTATGGCGCCGAATGGGCCGAAATTTTTGAAAACTGGTTATAATCATGGTCTCAAGCGGAATCAATAAAAAAAATTTGCAAAAAGTAGCATTTCTAGACAAATCATCAGGCTTACGGGGATTCGAAATTAAAATGCCATTTTTTCTGGTTCTATGGCGCTGAACGGGCTGAAATTTTGGAAAACTAGTTTGAATCATGGTCTCAAGTGAATCAAAAAAAAAAATTGCAAAAAGAAGCATTTCTAGAAAAATCATCAGGCTTACGGGCACAATTTGAAGACTTGGGTTCGAACTTAAAATGCCATTTTTTCTGGTTCTATGGCGCCGAACGGGCTGAAATTTTGAAAAAGTGGTTAAAATCATGGTCTCAAGCGGAATCAATAAAAATATTTACAAAAAGTAGCATTCCTAGAAAATTCTTCCGATTAACGGGCACCATTTGAAACCTTGGGTTCGATTTTTTTAACCGTTTTTTTCTGGTTCCAAGAGGCTCAACGGGGTGAAAATTAGGATTCTTGGTTAAAATTATGGTTTCAAGCGAAATCATTTAAAATATTTTCAAAAAGTCGAGTTTCTGGAAAAATCATAATTCTTTCGGACTCTATTTAAAGACTTCGGTTCGAACATTAAAATCTATTTTTTCTGGTTCTGTCTGACCAAACTGGCTAAAATTTCGGAATCTTGGGTCGATTCATAATCTTAAGCGAAATCAATAAAAATATTTGCAAAAAGTACCATTTCTAGAAAAATCATCAGGCTTACGGGCACCATTTGAAAACTAGGGTTCGAACTTAAAATTCCATTTTTTCTGGTTCTATGTCGCCGAACGGGCCGAAATTTTCGAAAACTGGTTATAATCATGGTCTCAAGCGGAATCAATAATAATTTATGTTAAAAAGAGCATTTCTAGAAAAATCATCACGCTTACGCGGATTCGAAATAAAATGCCATTTTTTCTGGTTCTATGGCGCTGAACGGGCCGAAATTTTAAAGAACTGGTTTGAATCATGGTCTCAAGCGAAATCATTAAAAATATTTGCAAAAAGTAGCATTTCTAGAAAAATCATCAGGCTTACGGGCACCATTTGAAGACTTGGGTTCGAACTTACAATTGCATTTTTTCTTGTTCTATGGCGCCGAACGGACTGAAATTTTCGAAAACTGGTTATAATCATGGTCTCAAGCAGAATCAATAATATGTAAAAAGAGCATTTCTAGAAAAATCATCAGGCTTACGGGCACCATTTGAAAACTAGGGTTCGAACTTAAAATTCCATTTTTTCTGGTTCTATGGCGCCGAACGGGCGGAAATTTTCGAAAACTGGTTATAATCATGGTCTCAAGCGGAATCAATAATAATATATTTGAAAAAGAGCATTTCTAGAAAAATCATCACGCTTACGCGGATTCGAAATTAAAATGCCATTTTTTCTGGTTCTATGGCGCTGAACGGGCTGAAATTTTAAAGAACTGGTTTGAATCATGGTCTCAAGCGAAATCATTAAAAATATTTGCAAAAAGTAGCATTTCTAGAAAAATCATCAGGCTTACGGGCACCATTTGAAGACTTGGGTTCGAACTTAAAATTGCAATTTTTCTTGTTCTATGGCGCCGAACGGACTGAAATTTTCGAAAACTGGTTATAATCATGGTCTCAAGCAGAATCAATAATATGTAAAAAGAGCATTTCTAGAAAAATCATCAGGCTTACGCGCACCATTTGAAGACTAGGGTTCGAACTTAAAATTCCATTTTTTCTGGTTCTATGGCGCCGAACGGGCCGAAATTTTCGAAAACTGGTTATAATCATGGTTTCAAGCGGAATCAATAATAATATATGTGAAAAAGAGCATTTCTAGAAAAATCATCACGCTTACGGGGATTCGAAATTAAATGCCATTTTTTCTGGTTCTTTGGCGCTGAACGGGCTGAAATTATGGAAAACTGGTTTGAATCATGGTCTCAAGCGAAATCATTAAAAATATTTGCAAAAAGGAGCATTTCTAGAAAAATCATCAGGCTTACGGGCACCATTTGAAGACTTGGGTTCGAACTTAAAATGCCAATTTTTCTTGTTCTATGGCGCCGAATGGGCCGAAATTTTTGAAAACTGGTTATAATCATGGTCTCAAGCGGAATCAATAAAAAAAATTTGCAAAAAGTAGCATTTCTAGACAAATCATCAGGCTTACGGGGATTCGAAATTAAAATGCCATTTTTTCTGGTTCTATGGCGCTGAACGGGCTGAAATTTTGGAAAACTAGTTTGAATCATGGTCTCAAGTGAATCAAAAAAAAAAATTGCAAAAAGAAGCATTTCTAGAAAAATCATCAGGCTTACGGGCACAATTTGAAGACTTGGGTTCGAACTTAAAATGCCATTTTTTCTGGTTCTATGGCGCCGAACGGGCTGAAATTTTGAAAAAGTGGTTAAAATCATGGTCTCAAGCGGAATCAATAAAAATATTTACAAAAAGTAGCATTCCTAGAAAATTCTTCCGATTAACGGGCACCATTTGAAACCTTGGGTTCGATTTTTTTAACCGTTTTTTTCTGGTTCCAAGAGGCTCAACGGGGTGAAAATTAGGATTCTTGGTTAAAATTATGGTTTCAAGCGAAATCATTTAAAATATTTTCAAAAAGTCGAGTTTCTGGAAAAATCATAATTCTTTCGGACTCTATTTAAAGACTTCGGTTCGAACATTAAAATCTATTTTTTCTGGTTCTGTCTGACCAAACTGGCTAAAATTTCGGAATCTTGGGTCGATTCATAATCTTAAGCGAAATCAATAAAAATATTTGCAAAAAGTACCATTTCTAGAAAAATCATCAGGCTTACGGGCACCATTTGAAAACTAGGGTTCGAACTTAAAATTCCATTTTTTCTGGTTCTATGTCGCCGAACGGGCCGAAATTTTCGAAAACTGGTTATAATCATGGTCTCAAGCGGAATCAATAATAATTTATGTGAAAAAGAGCATTTCTAGAAAAATCATCACGCTTACGCGGATTCGAAATAAAATGCCATTTTTTCTGGTTCTATGGCGCTGAACGGGCCGAAATTTTAAAGAACTGGTTTGAATCATGGTCTCAAGCGAAATCATTAAAAATATTTGCAAAAAGTAGCATTTCTAGAAAAATCATCAGGCTTACGGGCACCATTTGAAGACTTGGGTTCGAACTTACAATTGCATTTTTTCTTGTTCTATGGCGCCGAACGGACTGAAATTTTCGAAAACTGGTTATAATCATGGTCTCAAGCAGAATCAATAATATGTAAAAAGAGCATTTCTAGAAAAATCATCAGGCTTACGGGCACCATTTGAAAACTAGGGTTCGAACTTAAAATTCCATTTTTTCTGGTTCTATGGCGCCGAATGGGCCGAAATTTTTGAAAACTGGTTATAATCATGGTCTCAAGCGGAATCAATAAAAAAAATTTGCAAAAAGTAGCATTTCTAGACAAATCATCAGGCTTACGGGGATTCGAAATTAAAATGCCATTTTTTCTGGTTCTATGGCGCTGAACGGGCTGAAATTTTGGAAAACTAGTTTGAATCATGGTCTCAAGTGAATCAAAAAAAAAAATTGCAAAAAGAAGCATTTCTAGAAAAATCATCAGGCTTACGGGCACAATTTGAAGACTTGGGTTCGAACTTAAAATGCCATTTTTTCTGGTTCTATGGCGCCGAACGGGCTGAAATTTTGAAAAAGTGGTTAAAATCATGGTCTCAAGCGGAATCAATAAAATATTTACAAAAAGTAGCATTCCTAGAAAATTCTTCCGATTAACGGGCACCATTTGAAACCTTGGGTTCGATTTTTTTAACCGTTTTTTTCTGGTTCCAAGAGGCTCAACGGGGTGAAAATTAGGATTCTTGGTTAAAATTATGGTTTCAAGCGAAATCATTTAAAATATTTTCAAAAAGTCGAGTTTCTGGAAAAATCATAATTCTTTCGGACTCTATTTAAAGACTTCGGTTCGAACATTAAAATCTATTTTTTCTGGTTCTGTCTGACCAAACTGGCTAAAATTTCGGAATCTTGGGTCGATTCATAATCTTAAGCGAAATCAATAAAAATATTTGCAAAAAGTACCATTTCTAGAAAAATCATCAGGCTTACGGGCACCATTTGAAAACTAGGGTTCGAACTTAAAATTCCATTTTTTCTGGTTCTATGTCGCCGAACGGGCCGAAATTTTCGAAAACTGGTTATAATCATGGTCTCAAGCGGAATCAATAATAATTTATGTGAAAAAGAGCATTTC
>JAIUSX010000776.1:0-18264 GCA_026573805.1 Hesperophylax magnus | reverse complement strand
ATGAAAAACATAGTAAAATTTGGAAAACATCGTTGAAAACCAGTCAAATATATGGCGGTAGATGGTAAAACATGATTAAACCTTGAAAAAAATTTTAAAACATAAATAAAAACAGTTGAGCTTGTCAATAGTAGGGCGGAAGGCTTGAAAAACACATGTTGTGCCTTTTTTACTATATTTTACCACTTTCACCACTTCTTATAATGATTTTCAAAAATGTTAAAATTTTTATGCTTTTATCCACGTTCGAATTGTTTCACCATCTTCAACCACAAATTTAACTACGTTATACATCATTTATAATATTTTACGATGTTTACCTTCTCTTATATCATTTTGCCACGTATTATGACGTTTTTTATTATCTTACCACGTTTATTCATATTGAACCATGTTTTTATGTGTTTTACCTCCTTGTTGGGTGAAACTTGGTGAAACATGAAAAAAAAACAATAAGATATGTTATTTGGTAAGATATTTTTAAACTTTCGAAACATCACATCGATTTATCACATGTTGCCACGTTTACCACGTGTTGCTACGTTTGTTAGTATCTTACCACGTATCGTCATATTCAACCATGTTTTAACGTGTTTTAACTCCTTATTGGGTGAAACTTGGTGAAACATGGACAAAAATCAATAAGATATGTAAAGCAATGAAAAACATAGGAAAAATTTAATAATAATTTTCAAAATCAGAGAAATATAGTAAAAGCCCTTATAGACCTGGCTTACAACGTTTAAAAATTAAATAAATTGTTAAATGCGGTCAATAATTGAAAGAATGGCAAGAGATGGCAAAAAGTGACAAATTAAGAAAATCATACAATGCACTTGTGTGGCCTAAAAGACGTAAAGTACGTGTTTAAAATGCAGTAAACATGCAGTAAAAATGCAGTAAGTACCTAAAGACGTGAAAAAATCACTCGCTAAAACACTAGTCATACACTTAAACACCTATATTCATCAAATTAAATCATGTTTTTGTGAGTTTTGTATGAAACACCGTAAAACATGGAAAAAAGTCATAAAATAATGTAAAAATTTGTAAAACACGCTACAACCAAGTAAATAGTGATTTAATATGGTAAAACAAAGGGAAACATGGTTTAAACTCGCAGAAATGTGGTCAAACCGCAAAACATTGGAAATCAATGTGAATTTAAATTGTTAAAAATTGAAAAACTGATTAAACACGGTAAAACAAGGTACGAATTGTGGTTAATATGCTTAAACAGGAGAAAGCACAGCAAAATTGAGAAAATATGGTAAAACATGGAATACTAACTAAAAGACTGTATTTTTTACCATGTTTTATGATATTTTACGGTGGTTGCTGTTCTCCAAGATATTTATCTTTCTGCATTCTCAAAGAATTTCATCTTTTTAACAAATTCTTACAATTGCGTTTCTCTAAATACTGTATAAATGCAGAAACTCAAATATGATAGAGAAACGAAACTAGCATTAAATACGCTTAAAAGCATAAAAATGGTTAATAATGGTTAAAAGGAAAAAATACTGTAAAAATGCAGAAACACAAATATGGTAGAGAAACGCAACTAGCATTTAAAGCGCTTAAAAGCATAAAAATTGTAATAAATGGTTAAAAAGATGAAATTCTATGAAAATGCAGAAACATAAATATGATAGAGAACCGCAACTACCGTAAAATATCATAAAACATGGTAAAAAATACAGTATTTTAGTTAGTATTCCATGTTTTACCATATTTTCTCAATTTTGCTGTGCTTTCTCCTGTTTAAGCATATTAACCACAATTCATCCCTTGTTTTACCGTGTTTGATAATTTTTTCAATTTTTTACAGTTTTACATTCATAATGAATTCCAATGTTTTACGGTTTTACCACGTTTCGTTTTGTTTTACCATATTAAATCACTATTTACTTTGTTTTAGCGTGTTTTACCAATTTTAACATTGATTTACATTATTTTATGATTTTTTTCCATGTTTTACGGTGTTTCATACAAAACTCATAAAAACATGGTTTAATATTATGAATATATATTGTCTTTAATTGTATGACAAGTGTTTTAGCGAGTATTAACGTGTATTGATGTTTTCGCGTCTCTACTTACTTATTGCATTTTTACTGCATATTAAACAGACATTTTACGTCTTTGCCCACACAACTGCATTGTACCACTTTTACGCTTACATATTTCTCGGTTTTTACGTGTTAACCTAGTTTTAAGGTATGATTTTCTGAATCTTCCATTTTTTGCCATATACTACCATTTATTAAATTATTGACAGCATTTAGCTTTTTATTAAATTTTTAAACGAGGTAAGCCAGGTCTATAAGGGCCTGCAGGTATATTTCACTGATTTTTAACGTGATTTAAATTTTTCCGATTTTTTTCATTGCTTTACATATCTTATTGATTTTTTCAATGTTTTACCAAGTTTCACCCAATAAGGAGATAAAACACATAAAAACATGGTTGAATATGACGATAAGTGCTAAAATTGGTAAAAATGGTAAAAAGGGTACAACATGTGTTTTTCAAGCCTTCCGCCCTACTATTGACTAAGTTCAACCGTTTTTATTTATGTTTTCCCATATTTCACAATGTTTTTCAAGGATTAACCATGTTTTACGATGTTTTACCATCTACCGCCATATATTTGACTGGTTTTACGGTTTTTTATGATATTTTACTATGTTTTTCAAGGTTTTATCATGTTGTACGATGTTTTACGTCTTCCGTCATATATTTGAATAGTTTTTACGGTTTTTAATAATCTTTCGCAATGTTTTACTATGTTTTTCAAGGTTCGGCATGTTTTTCGCTGTTTTACCGTCTTCCGCCATACATCTGACTACATTAAAAAGTTTTAACTGATTTATCATATTTAACGACGATTACCAAGGATAAACCAACTTATCGGCATATTTTAAGGTATTCTATAATTTTTATAACTTGATTTTATCAGACTTTCAAGGTCTACCATATTTTTCTGTCCTCCAACCACCAAGAATTTCTACGTTTTACCACAATTTACCAATCGTTTCTCTGTCTTACCATCGTTTATTCCATTTTTACCGTCTTTTACCTGATTTAAATATGTTTAGTATTTTATAATGGAAGGTGGGGAAACGATAGTGGTTGATAAAAGCTTGAAATTTCGACAATTCATTGAAAATCATTATAAGACATGGTAAATATGGTAAAACAAAGTAAAAAGGTACAAAATGTGTCTTTGAAGTCTTCCGCCATACTTTTTTTATTTATTTATTTACTGGACATTTTGAATAGCGCCGCTTTTGTGAGATATCACCTCAGGGGCGCTTTACAAATGATGCAGGTATTACAAAAAATATAAATATAAAAAAAAAATATATACTGAATTTAAGTAAAATGAAGTACAGAAACAGGTGACACGAAGAAAGAAGATGGAGACTCTGCAGCAAGAATCCCAGGTGGTGAGGAAACTGGTCCAGCTGCTGCAGCGAAAGAGTCCATCGCGTCAAAAGATTATTAAAAACCGTAAAAACTAGTCAAATATATAACTTTGAAAATCAACTCATAAAAATAATTGAATACCGTTAAAATATGCAGATAAATTGGTTTATCCTTGGTAATAGTCGTAAAATATGATACAACATCAGTTAAAACCGTTTAATGTAGTCAAATTTATGGCGGAATACGGTAAAACAGCGAAAAACGTGCTATACCTTTAAAAACATAGTAAAATATTGCAAAAGATCATTAAAAACCTTGAAAAAGGTCATATATATGACGGAAGACGTAAAAAATCGTACAACATGATAAAACCTTGAAAAATATAGTCAAATTAAAGCATTTAAAAATCATTTAAATTCAATGGAAGAAAAATTGTCTATCGATCCCAAACAGTTTTGGAAGTACATTAAGGATCTAAAAAAATCCAACAACTCATTTAAGTCTATGATTCTTGACGGAGAAGAATTGACTACTGATGATAAAATCGCTAATAGTTTTGCGACATTTTTTTCATCTGTTTATAAAAATGTCCAACCAACTCTCAATATTGACTCTACCCTTCACACTGTACAGATTGGGCCCTCATTCGACCTGGTCAGTATTTCAGAAAAAGATGTTAAGGAGGCACTCTCAAATTTAAGGAAACCTCACTCCATCGGTCCTGACAATATTCCAACATTTATACTAAAGGGTTGTTCCGACCTTTTAATACCACCATTATGTCATCTCTTCAATGTATGCCTAAAAAACGGGATTCTCCCAGACATCTGGAGATTAACTAAAATAACCCCTATCTACAAGAAGGGTGACAAACGCGATATCCGGAATTATCGACCAGTTGCCGTTCTATGTTCCATCATGAAAATATTCGAGAAAATTCTACATAAATATATACTTAATCACGTTAATCCAATTCTTGATGACCGTCAATATGGTTTTAGACCCCAGATGTCAGTAACATCAAACCTCTTATGCATCTCAGATTTCTTATCACAAACTCTCGACAATCGGGGACAGGTGGATGTTGCTTATTTCGACCTGGAAAAAGCATTCGACAAGGTTGACATCGACATTCTTCTAAATAAGCTAGCTTCATTTGGTTTTTCCAAAAGACTTCTCTGTTTTTTTGCTTCATATTTTCGAAATCGTAGACAGTTTGTTTATTATAAGGGTTCCAATTCATCGGAATTCATAGTTTTTTCTGGAGTTCCTCAGGGGTCTATCCTTGGACCAATTCTGTTTCTGATTTTTATCAACGATATTGGTTCAGTCATCACACATTCGCTGTATTTACTATTTGCAGATGACTTGAAACTATATCGCTCAATAAAAAACCATCTTGACTGTATTCTCCTTCAACGTGACATTGACTGCGTCTCAAACTGGGCCAAAATAAATGGCTTGAACTTCAGTACACCCAAGTGCAATATCGTCTCGTATACAAGATCAAAGAAACCGCATGTATTTGAATATACAATCAACGAAATTATTCTCCAACACCTAAACCAAATCAAAGATCTGGGAGTTATTTATGACAGCAAACTAACTTTTCACCAACACATCGATGATTTAATAAGCAGAGGATACAGGCTTCTCGGCTTCGTAATTAGAAACTCATATCCGTTTCGTAACACAAAAACACTGACGTTATTATATAACACACTAGTCCTAAGTGTACTTGAATCAAACTCGATCATCTGGGCTCCACATGAATTAACATACACTTTACGCATTGAAAGAGTCCATAAAATTTTTTTAAGGTTTTTATTCTCGCGGCTCTATGAATGTTACCCTTGGCTTTACCCATCGATTTATATATTAGGCATGACCAATTACCACTCCCTAGAGACACGTAGAGGTATTGCTTTGCTTAAATATTTTTTCCAACTAATAAACGGTCACTTTTCTAATAATGAGATACTGGCCCAATTAAATTTTTTTGTACCAGAGTCTCACTCTCGAGGACGTCATCACAATCTTCTATATAGTAGAGCAAGCCGCACTAATTTATTAATGAACTCACCTGTGGGGAGAGCTACGTGCTTTTTGAATGCGGTAGATAAAAAATTAGATTTATTTTTTGTGTCCTATAGCGCATTTGCAAGATTTTTGGCATTGCATATACACTGCATAAATGGTACAATTATAACGTCTTAGGCTTTATTACCTGTAATTGTTATAAATAAATGTACAAATTATATATATAAATAAATAAATAAATTTGGAAAACATCATTGAAAACCAGTCAAATATATGGCGGTAGATGGTAAAACATGGTTAATTCTTGAAAAACATTGTGAAATATGGTAAAACATAAATAAAAACGGTTGAACTTAGTCAATAGTAGGGCGAAAGGCTTGAAAAACACATGTTGTACCTTTTTTACCATTTTTACCACGACTTATTTTCAAAAATTTTCAAGCTTTTATCCACGTTCGAATTGTTTCACCAACTTCAACCACAAATTTAACTACGTTTTACACCATTTATATTATTTTACGATGTTTTAACTTCTTTTATATCGTTTTTCCACGTTTTCCACGTGTTGTGACGTTTTTTAGTATCTTCATGTCAGCAGACTCTAAACAGTTTTGCGAGTTAAATGGCATCCTCAATCTAATGGGTTGGCAGAGAATGCAGTAGAAACGTTTAAAAAATTTTTAAAGATAATATTGTTAGGAAAAATTTTCAATCATCAAATAATAAGAAGTTAGAATGTTTTCTCACAGATTATAGGAATGCACCACACTGTACAACAGGGTTAGAGCCGGCAGTTGTAATGTTTGGTAGAAGGTTAAATTTGAATAACTTTATACCTAGAGGGGGGAAGGTACATGAAAATATGATTGATAAGGATACCAGAATGAGAATGTCAAAATGTCAGAAAAATCAGAAATTCTATTATAAAAGAAATAACAAAGTATCTAAGATTTTTAAGATTAATCAGAAAGTTATGGTCAGGGATTTTAGAGACCAAAACAATGATAAGTGGTTTCCAGGGAAAGTACATGAACGATTGGGAAAATAACTATTTTTAATTGAAGTTAAATTAAATGATAAACTCATGCATTTGAAAAGACATTCTGATCAGTTGTCAAAACTGTGTGAATCATGGGAAAAGAACCCTAGTATTTTAATCAGTGGGTCTTAGACGAAAAGGCTATCGATCAATGAGTATCGTTTGTTTCGGATGACAATCTAACGGGTGACTCTCTTTTTCCTTCCAGCTCCAGTGAACCCGTGGCTTCAACTTCGGGGAATTGAAAAGAGCGCCTTCGCCCAAGAACACAGAAATCAATATAAGCAGCTGTCAACTCCCGAATCAACATGATTATGAAAAAAAAAGTTTTGTAAAATAATAATTAAATAAGTGTATGTATGTCTTATAATTATTATTAGGATAATCATGTTGCGTAACTGTCTGCTGATTTAAGTGTGGAGGGATGTGGAGAACTTATGTCTGTCGGTATGAAAGAGACAGGCATATCTGAGTGAGACAGCATGACCGAGACGTATAAAAAGGCATGTCTGTTTTAACTCGTCCTCTTTTCAATACCATGCTCTAATATTTCCATTGTATCAATACTTATAGCTACCTGAATAAAAACGAATATTAACGGAATACCCAAATTATTTTTATTAAGAAAAAATCTGGATGATCGGCACGGAAGATCACCACAATAATAGAGTTTCATTTTTGTATTTTTAGATGGGGTGTTTAATGAAATTATAGTTGCATAGCGATCAGTAATGGTAGATACAAAAACAAGTGTTTTATGTGGATTGTTTGTTTTTATCATAATGTGGTCAACACAAGAGCTGTATTCTTTGGTAACCCTAGTTGGGTGATTTATTGTAAATATCAATCCGTGGTAGCTAAGTAGGTTTAGGTAATCTTGGCATTGTGGGTGTGAATTATTTGGTAAAATGTTAATATTAATGTCTCCGACTAAAGTTAAGTGTTTTTTGTGCGCAATTTGTGATAATTTTTCGTTTATGTTTTGTATGAAAGGGGTTATTGTGGTAGGAGGGAGATCTATACATTGCTAGTATGTATAGTATGATCTATATATCTATAATTTACACCCGGGATTATGAATTCCAAAGTCTGAACATTCAGTAAATTTTTGTAATTTGTTTTTAGGGTGTTATGCCGTGTTGCTCTAACTCCTTCTTTAGCCAACGTTTCGGAAAACATTGCAGTGTCCATCATCCGAAACATTGGCTAATGAAGGAGTTAGCGCAACACGGCATAACACCCCAAAAACAAATAACAAAAATACTTTTGGCAGTGAAAATCTTAAATCATATTCAGTAAATTATTTACGTATATAATAATGCCGTCATTCTGGTTGTGATGAATTATTAATTTTATCAGAAGATACTTTTTCATTATCTAAAATCAGTATATCAAATTTTTAAAAACAATTTACAATGGATCTTTATATATTGTATTGGGAGCCCCGACACAGCGGATACAACTGGGAGTTCGCCCTATACCCGATAGTAGTACATAGGTAAGATATATGATTTGTGACCGTTTGGAGACAATCACTGTAAAGTGATCTATCACCAACAATTAACAACAGTTAGGAGCAGGATATGTACGGTAAGAGAGATTGGGCCTGTGTTCGAAATGAGTCAGGGCTCTTCAGCAACCTAAATAATTTTACACAAGTCGTCAGAATGTTTAATATATATTATTTTGTCGGTGGCTGATTTCTTTTTCGTCTTTGAACCAAACGTACAAAAACTTTTTTTCCTTTCATATATCTTTGGTTTTCCATAGAAGTTCTTTGAAGTAAGGATTAAGAATAGCACTTATAAAAATCTTTCCGCAGTTAAAGTATTTTAACCCTTTCAATACCAGACTTTTTCCAGCCAACGAAAAAAATGTTTGTCTACATTATTGAGTTCTGTGATTTTTTTCAATATTTTTACAAAAAAAAAAAATTTCTTTTCCATACGGTTTTCGAAATATTTCATGTTCCTGGGGAAGAACATTGGGGCTTAGGGGGTGTAAGTCAAAGAACGGGTAGTACAAGGAGCATACATAATTTTAAAGTGTTTTTTATTGTTTAAATAATTGTTAAGATTAATTCTGTACAATCTTATATATTCGAGGCCACAAGTGGGGTTCCTCAAGGGTCCCACCTCGGCCCAATATTTTTCTTATTATTCATCAATGACATTGTTGACCAATTTAATGATGTAGAAGTTCTGATATTTGCTGACGACTTAAAAATATATAAAAGAATACGAAATGTATCCGATTGTCAAATTTTACAGAGTAATTTAGAACAACTTCATCAATGGTGTGAACAAAATGCTTTATTTTTGAACATTCAGAAATGTCAAGTAATACGATTTTCCAAAACTCGTTATAATATATTACATGAATATACATTAAATAATATTAAATTAATACCAGTATCACATATTCGTGACTTGGGTGTAATATTCGTTGAAAACTTGTCATTCATTGAACACATCAACTATATAACTAATAAGGCTTTAAAGATGCTTGGCTTCCTTTGCAGAACTTTAACCGATTTTAAGTCCATAGATTGTATGAGAACCCTCTATACTTCATTAGTCAGAAGTCAATTGGAGTATAATTCACCTATTTGGTCCCCTTTATATAAAGTTCACTCCAATAATATAGAAAGAGTTCAGCACAAATTTCTTAAGTACGTAAATTTTAAGCTCGGAATTCCTATTGATTACATTAATTATGTCAGTTTGATGAATCAATTGCATCTAATAACACTGTCTGACAGGAGAATTATTTCAGACCTGGTTGTGTTACACAGAGTCATTAACAACTTAATTGATAGTCCTGCCATCCTTGCCACTATTAAACTACATGTGCCGACTAGGAATACAAGGCAAAATATAACATTCTTCTGTAATACATACTCGACCAACTATCAGACACACGCACTGACCAATAGGATGCATGATCTGGGCAACAAGTATGGGGGTGTTATTGATTTATTTATTGACTCCATATATAGAATTAAGCATAATCTACATCAACACTTTGTTGAATCCTACAAATTGGAGTAGCTTTGGTAAATTAGTTTTAATGATTTGTTTTATATCTAATGTTGTTTTAATTTCTTTTTTACTTTATGTTATTTTTTTTCCATTACATTACATCTATTTACTGTCAATATCTCCTGTATATTACATATTCTCTTATTGTACTGCATCATGTATCACTTCTATGTAAAAGCCTTTTTAGGCGTATATATATAAATAAATAAATAAATAAATAAATAAATAGAAAATAAAAACACAAAAATCAATTCTATTAATTTGTAAAGCCAAGCATATTAAATTGCAATTTTAATTGCAATTTCAATATTATGCTAAAATAATTTTAGTAAAAAAGAAAAAATCAAAATATATATATTTTTTAAAAACGTACCATTACCCTAAATTAACGTAAGAAAAACAAATAGAACAAAAAATATTAGTGGTGAAATAAAACAAAACAATTTCTTTCTCTTTGGAGACACACACCGACATTCGTGCTTTTGCCCGTGTAAATTTCAAAATCATAGACGAGCCCACTGGCTCCCGCTCGGGAGAAGACTTTGATGCCCTACTTGTGTGGATTGTTTTTAATATATTGTTTCAAATTACTTCTCCCTTTTAACGGTATCATGTGCTCGTCTGCAGAATTGAATTCCTCAGGTTCGATCTTGGCCATATTTTCAAGGAGGGCATTTACCATCGGCCTTATTTTAAATAATTTGTCGTAACCCTCTTGTCTTCTTGGAATCAACGAGCTATTGTCATTTAAATGAAGACACCAGCGTATCTTAGTGAAACGATTTCTAGGCATGACATCAACGATGAGAGAGAGCCTCGTATCATTGGCCCAGTAAAGGTGGAATGCCGGATATTTAAGAGGAAACCGGGTGGTGTTTTTTCCATACAAACGTATTCCTCATTTCCCTCTCTGGATTTTGACACTAGAGAAAATATTTTTTTTACATAATATGAATATTGACCGCAAGCGTGTCGGTACGTTTTGATTTTTTTGATAAGTTACTTTTTATAGGAGTTATAACCCTTTTTTTAACGCCATCAACAAACGTTCAGTATACAAATAAGACTATGTATTTAAAAAAAAAAACAAAACGTACAGACATAGTGTTGCGTGTTCTATTACACTTTGAGTGAACTGTAAAAAAAACGATAACTAAAGCTCATTCAATTGGTTTTGAATATCACGGGAAAGTGGAAGAAGGAAAACAGCCTACCTGAACTCCCATGAATCCGGGCGAAACTACGGGCTCTCGATGCACTTTGCACTGGTGAATTTTCTTCCACAACGAGACGAATCAAAACGAATTTATTTTGGTATTTGCACATATGACACGACGACAAAACCAAGGTGGCACCTGCTTTTTGAACGACACGAACTCGACTGTTATTTGCGACAATTAGTGCCACAATAATGTTCATAATGTCCAATGTGGGTAGGGCTGTTTTTTAGGAACGGAGATGAATAGTAAGGAAAAATGGTAGGTAATATTCAAAAAGCTGTTTCAATACTAAACATCCCGCCCGCCTTGAGGAAATGTATAAATTTTCTCAACAATCGACATGAAAAAAAAGAAGATCAAAAAAATATATAAAGTAAAAAGAAATACATATTTCGCTTTGTTAACTTAAGTGTACATTGATTAAAAACAAAAATAATATTTATATAAATAATTATGGTTTACTACCTAAGTAACATATTTTTCTTAAGTAAGAGCATTTTGGTTTTGCTCATTGATCTTGAGGGCAAACAGTTTTTTCTTAAATATATTTATTCTATTTACGGTTGTCAGGCTATCAGGAAGGAGATTATATATGTGTACACCCTCATGGCCTATGTTTCTTTTACCACACTCTGTCTTTGCTGAATTTGTGTATAATTTATTGTGTTGTCTTGTGTGGTGGTCATGTACTTGTGATGTTTTCATAAATGAAGTATTTGTGTGTATGAGGCCATTTTGGATTTTGTGAATTAATAGGCATATGTTGTATTCGTACAGTTTTCTAATTTTAAGTAAGTTAGTTTCTTGGTATACTCTTTTGGTGGGGGTATCTGGTCTATAGTTAAAAAGTTTTTTTATAACTTTGTTTTGTATTATTTGAATTTCGTTTAGATATGTGATGTTTGTGTTTCCCCATATTTCTATGAGATAATTTAGGTGGGATTGAATTAATTGAATTGGTATTTTTCACTATCTGAAATTTGTAGGTTTTTTCCTTCTATTTGCAAAGGTTTATGAGACGGCGTTTTTCTTTTTTGTGAACTTAAGATCATGTAATTTGTTTTTTTAGTGTTAATAGTTAATATATTTTTAATTAGCCAGTTATTTAATTTATTAAGATCCAGTTGGGCTTTTTCAAGTAAGTTTTCTAAGTTTTTACCAAAGTAAAATATAGCAGTATCATCCGCGTATAAAAAAATTTCCCCATTTAAGTTTAACTGACAGATATCGTTAATATATATTTGAAACAAGAGAGGCCCTAATATGGATCCTTGAGGTACACCATAATTTATATTATTGTGTTGACTGTTTTTGTTATCTAAGCTGACATATTGCATTCTGTTATTTAAATACGATTTAATGAGTTGGAGAGCAGGGCCGGTTACACCTATTTTTTCAATTTTTTTTAGTAGTATCACATGACTCACGGTATCGAATGCTTTTTGGAGATCTACGAGGATTGCTATAGCGTAATTTCCGTTGTCTATGCTGGTTCTTAGTTTGTTTATTAGATCATTAGTTGCCGAAAGCGTATTTGATTTTTTTCTGAAACCGTATTGTTTATTATATAGCAGTGATTTGTTTAGTAGAAATTTGTTTAATCTTTCATAAATTACATGTTCGAAAATTTTTGATAGAATTGGTAAAATTGAGATTGGCCGATAATTTGACGTATCCGTTTTAGATCCAGATTTGTATATTGGTATTAGCTTCGCAATTTTAAAGCAATCTGGAAAAGTCCCCTCTGTAATGCATTGGTTAATTAGTTTTGAAATAGGGGGAGCCAATAGTTCGGACAGATTAAGTATTGTTTTACATTTTATTGTGTCATAGCCAGCACTTGCATTTGGTTTAAGTGATTTAATAATTCTGTTTATTTCAACCTCCGTGGTAGGTTGAAGATATAGTGATTGATTACTATTATGCTCTAACGTTATTTCGTTAGCTGTATTGTGTGCGGGCTTATTTTTTATGTTATCAGCTAATGAGGACCCAATGTTGCAAAAGTAGTCGTTAAAATGTTTACATATATCATTTTTATTTGAGATTATTTCATTATTGATTATTATCTTGTTACAAGATTTGTTGAGAGTTTTTGACTTGTTTGTTAGTATGGTATTAATTAGATTCCATGTTTTCTTCGAATCATTTTCGCAATTTTTAAAGAGGGTGGTGTAGTGTTTTTGTTTTAAAGTTTTTTTTTTTTTAGTAATATTATTACGTATATTTATGAATTCTGTTTTTAATGGTACGCTTCCCGGTTGTTTTTTTAGTTTAAGTTTTGTATAAACTAAAGTTAATACAACAAAAAATAAAATTAGAGACTAAATAGAACAAAATTTATTCGAGAGGTAATCGATAAAGTTTCACCACAGGACGTTTAAAAACACCCTGTGGCGTACGAACTGCAACGACACGAACAATTTGATCAGCGCCAGGAAATAGTTCAATAACTCGCCCGACGGGCCAACGCAGGGGCGCAGAATGTGAGTCGTCAATCATTACTAGATCGTCGACTTTCAGATTGGGTGATGATGACGACCACTTGTTCCGTTGTTGAAGAGTGTGTAAATATTCTTTTCGCCAACGATTCCAAAAATGTTGAGACATTTGTTTCAATAATTGCCAGCGCGATAGACGGTTCATTGGTACGTCCACAAAATCTTCTTCAACAACAGAAACTAGAGGGGCTCCAATCAAAAAATGCGCTGGAGTCAGGGCGTCCATTTCAGACGGATCCGTTGACATCGCGCCAATAGGACGAGAATTTAAGATTGCCTCGATACGAGTCAAAACAGTGGCTAGCTCTTCAAAAGTGAGTACTTGATTTCCCACCACCCTTTTCAAATGATGTTTAGTTGATTTAATTCCAGCCTCCGATACTCCGTTAAAGTGTGGGGCGGAGGGAGGATTAAAGTGCCAGATAATAGAACGAGTGGCAGTAGCGTCTATAAGTGTGTTATTGTTTTCAGGTAATCTTAAAAATTTAGAAAGACCTATATGATATCTGTTGGCACCGACAAAGTTAGTACCACAATCGCTATAAATGTTTTGGCAAAGTCCACGACGAGAAATGAATCGATCTAATGCTGCTATAAATGCTTCAGTGGATAGATCTGACACTAATTCCAAATGAACGGCTTTGGTCGATAAACAAAAGAAAAGGCATAAATAGGCTTTATAGGTTTTAGCGCCGCGACGCCTACTTTCGCGAACTACAAACGGACCTCCATAATCGGTTCCTACATTTAAAAATGGACGACCTTCTCGAAAACGGGAAGCGGGCAAGTTACCCATCAAGGGTAAACTACCACGCGGGTTGTTTTTAAAACAAGAGATACATTTGCTCAAACGATGTCGAATTACGTTACGAGCCGAAATTATCCAATATTTTAATGATAGTATAGATTGCAATGCACGCGGACCAGGATGAAGGTACAAACGATGATAATAATCTATTATTAAAGTTGTTAAATGACATTGCTTTGGTAAAATAATAGGATGTCTAGAGGTTTCCGACACTACTTGTGCAAAGCGAAGACGTCCGCCCACCCTTAATATTCCAATTTCATCGATAAAGGGAGCAAGCCTTTGCAGTTGCGGTGAACACACATTATGAGAGATTATGTTATCTATATCTTGTTTAAAATAAATATTTTGAACGAATTTAATGCAACAGGTCAAAGATAAATTAATTTCTTTCAACGAGAGTGTGTTGCAACTTATCTTTGATTTCAAACTTAATCTATTAATAAATCGACGACACCAAGCTATAACCCGTAATAATTTTGATAGTGATGAAAATTTCAATAAAAACTCTTGGTCACGAGTTGACACATTAGTTGATAATGAAATTAGATTCTTCGATTTATACTCTGGTATTTGTTCTACCGGAATATCTTGAGGTTTAACGAAGGACCACTCCTCTACGGGTGACGATATAAAGCGTGGACCATACCACCATAAGGAAGATTCGGCAATTTCACTTGGAAAAACTCCTCGTGAACCCAAATCTGCAGGATTTTCTTGCGACGAAATGTGAAACCAATGTTCATAAGGAAGAATTTGAATGATGGTTTCAATACGATTTGCAACGAAAGTTTGCAAACGAAACGTAGGTGTTTTTAACCACGCCAAGACAATAGTGGAATCGGTGAAAGCTATAATGTTTTCTATTTGAAGTCGATCTTTATATACTTCTTTACAATAGGTTAATAGCTTTGCCAACAAAACTGCTCCAAGCAGTTCAAGCCGTGGAATAGATATTTTTTTTTTTTTTTTTTTTTTTTTTTTTTAGGTTTGTCAACAGTGATTCATATCAAAGCTCTCGAAATTCAATTACACAATTTAAACTTGGTTGATACTATCACTAATTACAGACAAACACAACATTGATGAGCACAAAACTATAAGTAAAGAATATCACCTTAATAGGTGCAACTTTTGATTTAGATAGTAAAATGTGACTTGAAATTTCTCGATTATTGATTACAATCAAATAAACAACTCCACAATATCCTCGTTCAGAGGCGTCTGAAAAACCAACCAGTATACAACGACTTTTTTGAGACGTAGTAAAAAAGAGATCAATTTTTAAATCGGATAGGGATGGAAGTTCCGTTATATATTTATTCCACTTCAAACTCATTTCCATAGGGATTATCTCATCCCAACCAAGTTGCATTTTCCACAATTCTTGCATGAAATATTTAGCGACAAAAACGACAGGGTTAATGAATCCCAATGGATCATATAATCGTGCTATGGTAGATAGCATTGTACGTTTTGTACAGTGGTCAGTAAAAGCATTATTAATTTTATATGTAAATTTATCGAGCGACGGAATCCATTGAATACCTAATATATTAATATTTTTCTTATCACCGTCAAATTCAAAACTTAATGGTACTTCCCGATAATTGAAAGGAATGTCTTCTAAAACTTCAGGATAGTTGCTAGTCCATTTTCGTAATTCAAAACCACCCTTTTGAAGTAATGCATTCAATTCCATGATGTAATATCGAGCGCTTTCCAAAGTTTGCGCACCACTGACAATGTCGTCTACATATGTGTCGTTAAGTAATATGCTTGCAGCCTTTGAATAGTTAGCACTTTCATCAGCTGCTAATTGATGCAATGTTCGAATAGCTAAGAAAGGGGCACTTGCTGTCCCATATGTGACCGTTTGTAATTGGAATTCTTTTACGGGATGATTGCGCGACTCCCGCCATAATATATGTTGATAATTACACGAGTTTGAATCCATGAGGATTTGTCGATACATTTGACGTATGTCAGCTGTAAAAACGACTTTGTGTATACGAAAATTACACATTAATTCGACTATGTCCTTTTGTAATTTTGGACCCACCAAAAGTATATCATTCAATGCAATACCCGATGATGTTTTGGTACTTGCATCAAAAACGACTCTCAAACGAGTTGTAGAACTTGTCTCCTTGATTACGCCGTGATGTGGTATGAAATAGTTTCCAACTGGTGACTGAGATGGTATTTCAATCATGTGTTCCAAAGTTAAATACTCTCTCATAAAAGAAATATATTGGGATTTGAGATCAGGATTTGCATCCAGCTTCTTTTCTAAATGCATGAAGCGCGACAATGCGGTGTCATATGACTTTCCCAATTTCTCTGGGCTTTCCTTAAATGGTAAAGCTACGACATACCTCCCGTCTTTGTTACGGTAGGTATTTTCAATATACAACTTTTCACACCGAATTTCATCAGGGGATCGAATTTCTTTCAAAGAGGGGACATTTTCGATTTCCCAAAAACATTTAAGTTTATCCTCAATTGAGTCATCCATTGAAGTAAAAAATGAATTTATTGAATCGTTTGACGATCCGACATTTCCCATTAAAACCCATCCTAATGTTGTTTCGATGGCAATAGGTTCATTTTTTGGCCGACCAATTTACCTGGGCCTAATAATGATGCAAAAATATTACTTCCGAGTAAAATGTCAATTGCTGATGGCAAGTAGAAGGTTGGGTCTCCTAATTTAAGTCCTCTAATATGTTGCCAGTCATGTTCAACGATATGAGACGACGGCAAGTACGATGAAATGTTATTGATAATAAGGAAATCTGTTGTAATACCAGACTCCTTCGAGGCGACAGGACGAAAATTTGTTTTTACCAATCCGTTTGATCCAATTGTGCGAGTGCCACCAATACCGATGATAGAAAATGAATGTTTACTTGAACGAGAAAAGCCAAGGCGTTTTGCACACTCCTCCGAAATGAAATTAGCCTGACTCGCAGAGTCCAAAAGAATCCTTGCTTTTTGAAAAACGCCATTTTTTCCTAATATTTCCACGTAGGCTGTGGACAACAGTACCGATTTACTATTTTTATTGTAGAAAGTTGTTAACGCAAGTGGTTCAGAATTTTCTTGATTTTCAGAATTTTCCTGATTTTCAGTATTTTCAAACATTTTCTTTGGAAAATGCAATAGGCTATGATGTCTAGCTTGACACTCCTTACAAGAGAAACGAGACTGACAATTTTTTGCATTATGTTTATTTTGTAAACAGTTGAGACAGAGCTTGTGCTCCTTGGCGAATGAAAACCTGTCTTTTGGTGACAGACGTAAGAATTTGTCACATTTATTCAGATAATGTGACGATTTACAAACAAGACATTTATTTTCGACATTTGATACAAAAGAATTAACATTATTATTATTATTCGAACGATTTTTAATGTTATATGATTTCGAGGGGGTTTTATTGAAGATTTCCTTTTGCGACAGATTTTCCGGAAAAATGCCTAAAGCGGTCTCTTTAGCTAGACATTGTTGTTCCAAAAAATTTAATAATTGGTCAAATGTAGGTATTTTTTCCAATTTATTTTGAATCTCAAATTCAATACGTAATTCTTTTGGTAATTTACGTAAAACAATATGTAATAATAGGAAACTCCATTCATGTACTGGAAAATGTAATGCCATTAAAGCCGCTACGTTTTCCTTCAATATTGAAATAAATTTCCTCAAGTTATCATTGGCTTTGACAATTTGAGATGACAGGATTAACTCGATATGCGTATCTGCTATTAACCGAATGTTTTCGAATCTTGCCTTTAACAAATTGTAGGCAACAATATAATTTTCTTCCGAAATCGGAAGATGTTTAACACAAATAAATGCTTCTCCAGATAAACTACTAATTAAATAATGCATTTTTTGTACAGGATTTAACGTATTATTTGAATGTATTAACGAATCAAAAGTATTTATGTAATTTACCCATTCTGTTGAAATTCCAGAAAAATTTATCAATTTAATTTTCGGAAGTGAAATATTTGAATTCTTAGTAATATTTTTACTTTCAAAATCATTTTCGAAGTTTTCCGGAAACAATTCACTGTGATGTGACTGTATTTCGTAATAAATATCTTGAAATTCAGAATATTTTGTTTGCAAAGTTGCAATTTCAGATTCCTCCTTTTTCGAAGTTTCCAAAAGCATA
>JAIUSX010000775.1:0-23575 GCA_026573805.1 Hesperophylax magnus | reverse complement strand
GTCCTAGATGTGACCGTGTATCCTTTTCTGATTTTTCTGTTTAAGATTTTCGTTAAATTAAATTCAATTAAATAAATAATTTTCGTCAGGAGGTGAGGGAATCCAATTCAGAGCGGCGGGCGGGCGCGCGGGTAAAGCGCGGGAGTAACCGGGACGCACTTAACGGCCCTCGACGTGTTTTCAAAATTTTCTTATTTAAAAAAAATATATTTATTTTTTTTAAATTTCAGAATCGAACTCAGAACGTCACTCTTAGTGTAGAATAATAAATTTAGCCGGTTCGGTGCAGCGGGGCCGGCGATGAGTGGGATCTGATATCGAGTAGCGGCCGCGGGTGAACGGCGGGAGTAACTGCGACGCACCCGATGACGCCATTTGCCCCGGGCACGGTGTGATTTAAAAAAAAAAAAAAAACTTATTTTTTGACGTATTTTATTTCAGAATCTAATTCGGAACGCCATTCTTAGTGTAGAATATTAAATTTAAAGGTTTCGGGAGCATTGGGACCGGAGCTGATGAGATCTCATTTCGGGTGGTAGCCGCGGGTAAACGGCGGGAGTAAACGGGCCGCACTTAATGGCCCTCAATGTGAAATTGTAAATTATTTATTTTTAAAGATTTTTATTTCGGAATCGAATTCGGAACGTCATTCTTGTAGTGTAGAATAATAAATTTAAATGTTTCGAGAGCATTGGGACCGGAGCTGAGAGGATCTCATTTCGGGTGGTAGCCGCGGGTAAACGGCGGGAGTAAACGGGCCGCACTTAATGGCCCTCAGTGTGAAAATGTTTATTGTTTTAGTTTTCTTATCATGTATGTATGTATGTATGTATGTATGTATGTATGTATAATTTAACATTTCGATAGTGAGAAGACGTGAGCGACGAGAGTGACGAGAGTAAATTTATTTTTTCGAGACCGAGCGTGAGATGCGAACGCTCGCGGGCAGACGGCCGGAGATGAGGCGACGCGGGTCGCGCTACTGCGGCCGGTTTCGCGAGAGGCCCGACCGCCCGGGCGTCCGTCCGAGCGCAGTCGAGGAGTCGGAGCGGGCGCATCGCGGTCTGCAATAGTCGGTGAATTTGTTTTATTCGAATCCCTTTTAAAATCGTTTTCTTATTATGTATGTATGTGACTTATGTATAAATAAACAAAAATCTCTTCACTTTATATGTTTTGTTATGATTTTTTTTCTCCTATTTACATATGTGCGTAAAATTTTATTATAATTTTTTTACACTTCACAGACGAGTGTTTTTGGACTCTTGTAGAGGTAAAAATGTTAATTTTTATTTGAATATATTTATAAAAAAATAATTATGTTCGTGTAAATATGAGTTTATTTGATTTAATTTCACTGACGCTGGTCAATGTCGTCTATTAAGTTGTTTTTTTTTTTAACTCACCGGGAACGGTATGTCAACGTTGTCACCGAATAATGAAAATAATTTAACATTTCGAAAATGAGAAGGCGAAAGCGACGAGAGTAAATTTATTTACCGAGACCGAGCGTTAGATGTGAACGCTCGCGGGCAGACGGCCCGAGGTGAGGCGACGTAGCTCGCGCTAGTTTTGCCTTGAGAGGCCCGACCGCCCGGGCGTCCGTCTGAGCGCAGTCGAGGGGTCGGAGCGGGCGCATCGCGGTCTGTAATAGTCGGTGAATTTGTTTTATTCGAATCCCTTTTAAAATCGTTTTCTTATTATGTATGTATGTATGTATGTATGTATGTATGTATGTATGTATGTATGTATGTATGTATAGTTTAACATTTCGATAGTGAGAAGACGTGAGCGACGAGAGTAAATTTATTTACCGAGACCGAGCGTGAGATGTGAACGCTCGCGGGCAGAAAGCCCGAGGTGAGGCGACGTAGCTCGCGCTAGTTCTGCCTTGAGAGGCCCGACCGCCCGGGCGTCCGTCTGAGCGCAGTCGAGGGTTCGGAGCGGGCGCATCGCGGTCTCGGTCTACAGTCGGTGAATTTGTTTTATTCGAATCCCTTTTAAATTTGTTATCTTATGTATGTATAAATATACAAAAATCTCTTCACTTTATATGTTTTAATTAATTTATAATAAACTCCCGGGAACGGTATGTCAACGTTATCACTGAATAAATTATATAATTTAACAATTCTAAAATGTTGCCTAGTCTTGTGGGTGCCGGGTGAATTTACTCTATGTATTAGGTTAGGTTAGGTTAGGTTAGGTTAGGTAAGGTAAGGTTAGGTTAGGTTTGGTTAGATTAGGTTAGGTTAGGTTAGGTTAGGTAAGGTTAGGTTAGGTTAGGTTAGGTTAGGTTGGGTTGGGTTAGGTTAGGTTAGGTTAGGTTGGGTTAGGTTAGGTTAGGTTAGGTTAGGTTAGGTTAGGTTAGGTTAGGTTAGGTTAGGTTAGGTTAGGTTGGGTTAGGTTAGGTTAGGTTAGGTTAGGTTAGGTTAGGTTAGGTTAGATCAGGTTAGGTGCGATTACAACTTTTTAATTTTTGCAAATAGATAAATTGACAAAAATTTTTGCCAATAAAATTTTATGCCAATAAAATTTTTTGCCAATAATTATTAGCAAAAAATTGATCTTTGTCAATGGAATTTAAATTTTAAAAAGTAAAATAAATACAAAACAATACTGTTCTTGTATACGTCAACTCACCTGAGATCAAATGGGAAAATAATTCACCGACTCCAGATATTTTCATATCGGAGGGTTCGGCCCGGTAGAACTCCCAACAGGGCCTATAAATAAATCCTACTGATCCCTCAACATAAACATTTAAAAAATCTTTTGTTATCCTACATGTATTCAATATGACCGACTTTTGCATCTTTATATATAATTTTTTTGATAGATCTAATAAGCCTAAATTTTTTATAAGAGAGCTAGGTATAATGCCAGTAGCCGAAATAACGAATGGTAATATTTTTATAGTCTGAGAATGCCAAATTCTTTTTATTTCATTTCCTAAATCTGTGTATTTTCTTATTTTTTCACTAACAGATTTTTGAATATTACAGGAATTCGGAATAGCGACATCGATGATATAAGTTATTTTTTAAAATTTTGTCATGTAAAACTATATCGGTTCTATTATGACTAATCGCTCGATCTGTTAGTTATATATTTAGTTAGTTATGTTAGTTATTTATTATTATTATATCTATGTTAAGTTTTTATTTTTATTTGAAATATGTTCTTATTATGTAAATTTGAAATAACTACGTACAGCTATGTATTAAGTTTTTTTTAAACTCACCGGGAACGGTCGGTCGGTATCACCGATTAAATGAATTAATTTAAAATTTCCAAAATGCGAAGACGAAAGTAAGTGACGGGAGTAAATTTATTTACCTAGACCGAGCGCGAGATGCGAACGCTCGCGGGCAGACGGCCGCAGGTGACGCGACCAGTGTGCCCGGTTTCGCGAGCCGCCCGAGGCCCGACTGCCCGGCCGCCTGCGCGCCTTCGAGGGGTCGGAGCGGGCGCATCGCGCTCGGCGCCGTCCCGAGCGAGAACGCGACCCGGCACAGCTTTGTGCCCGCCGAGTGTGGCGGGCTCTCGATGCACGGCGTTCGCAAACTGCGGCGGCCTATCGGTCGTGTCGGCGGTGTTATTTGCGAGAAACTACGTGACGCCCGCTTCTGCGCGGCGTTCGCGCTCATGTTTTGACTCTGGAGTTCCGCGCGAGCAGAATTTTCAAAAGCAAAGGCGGAGGATTTTATCCCCGTCTCACTGTTGCCTCGCCAAAGGCGTGCGCTTTCGGTGTACACGTTTTACGAATGGGAATTATAAATCGGACGATAGCGTCGTCGCGGGTGCGGTCTCTCTCTCTCGGGCGGGAGCCGTCCTACGCGCGCTTTCTTCGTTTGAAGCAAAAATTTTCCCGCGGAGCTTTCGTCTAGCCGACGGTGGCCGAGCGGGAGAATATAGCGGTACGCATAATGAGCGTGACTCGTGCGGGTGACTCCGTCGCGTGTTCTTTAACGCCGTGTTGTCCGCGCCCTCTACGCGAGGGCGGGCCTCTGTCGTTCGGAGGATTAAAAACCCTCCGACGGTGGTGCAGCTCCCTGGTTGATCCTGCCAGTAATCATATGCTTGTCTCAAAGACTAAGCCATGCAAGTCTCAGTAAAAGCCGAATTAAGGTGAAACCGCGAATGGCTCAATATATCAGTTTTGGTTCCTTAGATCGTACACGGTTACTTGGATAACTGTGGCAATTCTAGAGCTAATACATGCAAACGAGGTTCTGACCGGTAACGGGAGGAATGCTTTTATTAGATCAAAAACCAATCGGCGGCGGGGTTCGCGCCCCGTCCGTCGCCATTCGAGATGACTCTAGATAACTTTGAGCTGATCGCACGGTCTAGCACCGGCGACGCATCTTTCAAATGTCTGCCTTATCAACTGTCGATGGTAGTTTATGCGACTACCATGGTTGTCACGGGTAACGGGGAATCAGGGTTCGATTCCGGAGAGGGAGCCTGAGAAACGGCTACCACATCCACGGAAGGCAGCAGGCGCGCAAATTACCCACTCCCGGCACGGGGAGGTAGTGACGAAAAATAACGATACGGGACTCGTCCGAGGCCTCGTGATCGGAATGATTACACTTTAAATCCTTTAATGAGGATCCATTGGAGGGCAAGTCTGGTGCCAGCAGCCGCGGTAATTCCAGCTCCAATAGCATATACTAAAGTTGTTGCGGTTAAAAAGCTCGTAGTTGAAATTGTGTCCTGCGGTGTCGGTCTACCGAATGCGGTACGACAGGCACGTCTGCGGGGCTTCTCGCCGGT
This sequence comes from Hesperophylax magnus, assembly GCA_026573805.1. Lineage (NCBI taxonomy): Eukaryota > Metazoa > Arthropoda > Insecta > Trichoptera > Limnephilidae > Hesperophylax > Hesperophylax magnus. Next base: position 18,793 of record JAIUSX010000775.1, on the reverse strand, counting down.
GCGTCCACCGCCGGCGTGTGTCGGTCGGCCTCACGGTCGGCCGCGCACCGAGGCGGGCCGTCGCGGCTGTTTACTTTGAACAAATTAGAGTGCTCAAAGCGGGCTAACACTTGCCTGAATATTGTACGCATGGAATAATAGAATAGGACCTCGGTTCTGTTTTGTTGGCTTTCTGATACCAGAGGTAATGATTAATAGGGACGACTGGGGGCATTCGTATTGAGACGTTAGAGGTGAAATTCTTGGATCGTCGCAAGACGGACTAAAGCGAAAGCATTTGCCAAAGGTGTTTTCATTAATCAAGAACGAAAGTTAGAGGTTCGAAGGCGATTAGATACCGCTGTAGTTCTAACCATAAATGATGCCAGCCAGCGATCCGCCGAAGTTTCATAATTTTAACCCGGTGGGCAGCTCCCGGGAAACCAAAGCTTTCGGGCTCCGGGGGGAGTATGGTTGCAAAGCTGAAACTTAAAGGAATTGACGGAAGGGCACCACCAGGAGTGGAGCCTGCGGCTTAATTCGACTCAACACGGGAAAACTCACCAGGCCCGGACACTGGAAGGATTGACGGATTAACAGCTCTTTCTCGATTCGGTGGGTGGTGGTGCATGGCCGCTCTTAGTTGGTGGAGCGATTTGTCAGGTTAATTCCGGTAACGAACGTAACTCTAGCCTATTAAATAGACGTGCAACCGGTATCACGAGGGTCCGTGTGCGCGCGGCTTCGGCGTTCGCGCGTCGGGGTCGTGCGTTTCGCGGTCTTCACTACCGGCGTACAATGAAAATCTTCTTAGAGGGACCGGCGGTATATATAGCCGCACGAGATTGAGCAATAGCAGGTCTGTGATGCCCTTAGATGTCCTGGGCCGCACGCGCGCTACACTGAAGGGATCAGCGTGTCCTCCTTGGCCTAACGGCCCGGGTAACCCGATGAAACCCCTTCGTGATAGGGATTGGGGTTTGCAATTCTCCCCCATGAACGAGGAATTCCTAGTAAAAGCGAGTCACCAGCTCGCGTTGATTGCGTCCCTGCCCTTTGTACACACCGCCCGTCGCTACTACCGATGGATGATTTGGTGAGGTCTTCGGACTGGTGCGCGGAAGCTCTCACGGGCATCCGACGCGTCGGAAAGTTTGACCGAATTTGATCATTTAGAGGAAGTAAAAGTCGTAACAAGGTTTCCGTAGGTGAACCTGCGGAAGGATCATTTCCTGTGTTTAATGTGTTTGTGAAAACATATACATATACATATACCATAATCGAACGAATGCTAAATTACTGCATCGGAGATCGCCCTAGGGCGCCGATGCGAACCGAGAACCGCCGGCGTCGAGCGGAGGAGGGCTCCGTCCTCTATCCGCTCGTCCGGTGAAATTTTACCCGTCGCCGTGAAGGCGGCGGTACAAAATTAATTTTTTTGTCGAATGAAATTATTAACATTTCGAAAACGCAAACCAAATTGTAAAAACCGAAAACTTGACATATATTCATTTATGTGTGTTTGTTATCATTATTACCCTGAACGGCGGATCACTCGGCTCGTGGGTCGATGAAGAACGCAGCTAAATGCGCGTCAGAGTGTGAACTGCAGGACACATGAGCATCGACATTTCGAACGCACATTGCGGTCCGAGCAAGACGTAGTTTGTCGACGGACCACTCCTGTTTGAGGGTCGCGCACACAATGCGACCAGACTGTTCTCTCGCCCCCGTCCTCGGACGTGGGCGCGCAGAGCGAGCGTTGCCGGCGTCGCCGGGGCCCGCGCGCGTCGTCTCCTCGGAGACGCGCGCGCCGGGACCTCGGCGTCCGGTTAAATTTGACGAAGTGCTCTCTCGATGCGCGCGATTTCCGCTTGCGTTATGCCAAACGCGGAGGGACGCGTGCGAGCCTTGAGCTAGCGACGACGCTGAAAACTGGCCAGTCTACCGCGCGAGCGGTCGGCTGTACGGGGCGATCTTCGCGCTCTCGGCCGCGCGCACCTCCGCGGACGCTCGTCGGTTTCGCGCCCGCTTGACAGAGTCTGCACGGGCGAGAATACGCGCACTGCTCGCGCGTACTTCTCGAATTTATAAAATTTTTGTTGTCGACCTCAAATCAGGAGAGATCACCCGCCGAACTTAAGCATATCAGTAAGCGGAGGAAAAGAAACTAACGAGGATTCCCCGAGTAGCGGCGAGCGAAACGGGAAGAGCCCAGCGCTGAATCCTGCGGCCCCGGCGGGCCGCCGGGAAATGTAGCGTTCGGGAGGAGAGTTATACATACACGCGCGGTCATTAGTCACGGCTGCCTGTCCAAGTTCATCTTGAACGGGGCCCGCTTACCCGCAGAGGGTGCCAGGCCCGTGGTGACGGTAGCCGGCCGCGACGGTCTCTCTCCCTAGAGTCGGGTTGCTTGAGAGTGCAGCCCTAAGTGGGTGGTAAACTCCATCTAAGGCTAAATACTACCACGAGACCGATAGCGAACAAGTACCGTGAGGGAAAGTTGAAAAGAACTTTGAAGAGAGAGTTAAAGAGTACGTGAAACCGTTCAGGGGTAAACCTGTGGAACTCAAACGAGCGAACGGGGAGATTCATCGTGTCTTCCGTCGGGGCTCGCGCCTCGCGCAAACCTTCGCCTTCGGCTTTCGGGTCGGGGCGGTGGGTGCGCGGGTGCGTCGTCAGGCTCCCGGAGCGCGTGCACTTCTCCCTTAGTATAACACCGCGACCCGTCGCGCCGCGGTCGAATGCGCCGTGCGGTTGACCCGTCTCGCTCTGCGAGGCGGAGCCGCGGTGTCCACGGCCGCGGCGTACATTACGCAGCGACGGTAGAGAACGAGGATCGCGTCCGCCCCTCGCGGGCGTCCGTCGCGCTGCAGCGGCGTCCTTCGCGTGGCCCCCGGCGTCTAGTGCGTCGCGGGTGTCGCGCGTCGGGTGTCCGTCGTTAGCGGCGCGCTCTCGGACGGGACGCGTCCCGGTCGGCGGTGGTTTTGTTTTGGGCACTCACAGGACCCGTCTTGAAACACGGACCAAGGAGTCTAGCATGTGCGCGAGTCATTGGGAACACTGATAAACCCAGAGGCGAAATGAAAGTGAAAGGCCGGCCTCGAGCCGGTCGCAGGGAAGATGCGCGGGCGTCGTCAGACGCCCCGCCGCATTCCCGAGGCGTTTCGAGAAAGCCCCCGTGCGATTATCGAGACGCACTGAGAGCGTACACGCTGGGACCCGAAAGATGGTGAACTATGCCTGGTCAGGTCGAAGTCAGGGGAAACCCTGATGGAGGACCGAAGCGATTCTGACGTGCAAATCGATCGTCCGAACTGGGTATAGGGGCGAAAGACTAATCGAACTATCTAATAGCTGGTTCCATCCGAAGTTTCCCTCAGGATAGCTGGCGCTCGAGAAACATGACGGTTTTCGGACCGCCATTCGCACAGTCTCATCCGGTAAAGCGAATGATTAGAGGCATTGGGGCCGAAATGGCCTCAACCTATTCTCAAACTTTAAATGGGTGAGATCTCCTTCTTGCTCGAAGATGAAGTAGGAGCTCGGATGGGAGTGCCAAGTGGGCCAATTTTGGTAAGCAGAACTGGCGCTGTGGGATGAACCAAACGTCGAGTTAAGGCGCCCAATGAACGCTCATCGGATACCATAAAAGGCGTTGGTCGCTCAGGACAGCAGGACGGTGGCCATGGAAGTCGGAATCCGCTAAGGAGTGTGTAACAACTCACCTGCCGAAGCAACCAGCCCTGAAAATGGATGGCGCTGTAGCGTTCAGCCTATACTCGACCGTTGCAGGCAAGCGGGGCGTTCGTGCGGCCCCGGCCGTGCGATCGTTTTGAAGCCGCAACGAGTAGGATGGCCGCGGCGGTGTGCGCAGAAGGGTCTGGGCGTGAGCCCGCCTGGAGCCTCCGTCGGCGCAGATCTTGGTGGTAGTAGCAAATACTCAAGCGAGGTCCTTGAGGGCTGATGTGGAGAAGGGTTTCGCGTTAACAGCCGTTGCACGCGAGTTAGTCGATCCTAAGCCCTAGGAGAAATCCGATGTTGATGATGGTGTAAAGTTATACGATTTTACTAAAGATTGTTTTCTTAAAAGTACACCCGTCGGGCGAAAGGGAATCCGGTTGCAGTTCCGGAACCCGGCTGCGGAACCGTCTTAAAAATCGTTCCCTCGCAAGAGAGTTCGTCGGGGTAACCCAAAGTGGCCTGAAGACGCCGACGGGAGATCCGGAGAGAGTTATCTTTTCTGCCTGAGCGTTCGAGCGCCCTGGAATCCCATAGCGGGGAGATAGGGCTCGGGACGCGAAGAGCATCGCCGATGCGGCGGTGTCCGGATCGGCCCCTCGGACCTTGAAAATTCAGGTGAGGGATACGCGGAGATGTCGCGCCGGCTCGTACCCATATCCGCAGCAGGTCTCCAAGGTGAAGAGCCTCTAGCCGATAGAATAATGTAGGTAAGGGAAGTCGGCAAGTTGGATCCGTAACTTCGGGATAAGGATTGGCTCTGAGGGCCGTGGCGTGTCGGGCCTGGTCGGGAAGAGGTCATCGGCCGAGACGTGGAAGCCGGGCGGGGTCTCCCCGCGTGGTGCCCTCGGGTGCCGCGCGGGTGTGGATCTCCGTCACCCGGCGCCTCGCCTTGGCCTCCCCTCGGATCTTCCTCGCTGTGTGGTGCCGGCGTGTTCGCGCACGCTCGGTTACCTGTACGGCCGCCGGACGACGGTCAACTCAGAACTGGCACGGACAAGGGGAATCCGACTGTCTAATTAAAACAAAGCATTGCGATGGCCCTCGCGGGTGTTGACGCAATGTGATTTCTGCCCAGTGCTCTGAATGTCAATGTGAAGAAATTCAATTAAGCGCGGGTAAACGGCGGGAGTAACTATGACTCTCTTAAGGGTTTCGCAGTGCAACCACCTCCTCGTGGTGAATCCTGGGTAGCGGGGCTTTTGCCCCCGCGAGCTAAGAGTTGCACGTTCCCGCACGACATGAGCCGGGACATTAAACAATAGCATGTCACCGTCCCGTTAAGGTTGTTAGCCGGGACGTTAAAACAATAGCACTTCACCAATCCTGAGGTCGTACCGGGAGTACATACTAGCACTGGCACACGGAGGGTCATCTAGATCGAAAAATCTTTTGTGGGAGGTTTTTTCTTATCTATACAACACGACAAAATTTTCTTAGTAATGTGGAATACTAATAATTTCGGCCTTTATTTCTTCGGTTCGACCCCTCGGTTTCTAAATTATTTTTATCGCTATCGATCTGCTTACTTCAACCGAGGGGGCTTTTCGGGTTTGCATCGCCCAACTTTTCTGACTCTCCGGCTGTGATGCTACACAGTTATCGAAAAAGCACCCTGAATAACATGAGCAGGGGGTCCTCAAGGCCCAGGTCGTCCCTTCTGGACTTCTTGTGCCAATAGCCGAGCACAACCTTGTGTGTGGACCTTAAATAATGTGACCAGGCTCCGCGGGGGGGTGTGGGTGGTGCCAACCACTTACATGACCCCCAAATAAATCAAGCATGAATAGTAATCACAGAAGCCTCGGACCGACTCGGGAGGGGTCCAATGACCCCTCCTCGTGCTTGAACCCGCCTGAGGAGGGGGGCGCACCGACGCCCCCCCACCCTCCGGCTCACGAAAACTTACCGATGATGACGGAGGAGTACGCCTGTCCGTTCTGTCCACGACGATTCCCCAAGAAAACAGGGTTAGGTGTCCATAAAAGACGGGCCCACCCGGAGGAGCACAATGCTGCACTGGTCGTGGACAGAACGAAGAAGCGTTTCGTTACTTACTCAGTTGGGCGGAGGGCGTGCGCCGGCGTTAATGCCGCGCGTCACGGGTTTTTCGCGCCAAACGTGTACGGGGCGGCGAGCCGCGGCGGTCTCGGGCGGTGTGCGTGCGCAAGTGCGCCGCCGTTCGTTCCGTCGCGTCGCCGCATTTCCCCGCGTGATCCGTTCTGAGGACACTGCCAGGCGGGGAGTTTGACTGGGGCGGTACATCTGTCAAAGAATAACGCAGGTGTCCTAAGACCAGCTCAGCGAGGCCGGAAATCTCGCGTCGAGCAAAAGGGCAAAAGCTGGTTTGATCACGATGTTCAGTATGCATAGAGACTGCGAAAGCACGGCCTATCGATCCTTTCGTATAAAGAGTTTTTAGCGAGAGGTGCCAGAAAAGTTACCACAGGGATAACTGGCTTGTGGCGGCCAAGCGTTCATAGCGACGCCGCTTTTTGATCCTTCGATGTCGGCTCTTCCTATCATTGCGAAGCAGAATTCGCCAAGCGTTGGATTGTTCACCCATCAAAAGGGAACGTGAGCTGGGTTTAGACCGTCGTGAGACAGGTTAGTTTTACCCTACTGATGACCGATCATTGCGATAGTAATACTGCTCAGTACGAGAGGAACGGCAGTTTTGGACATTTGGTTCACGCACTCGGTCGACCGGCCGGTGGTGCGATGCTACCATCCACAGGATTAGGCCTGAACGCCTCTAAGGCCGTATCCCGCCTAGGCAAATCGGGCGGTGATACGTGATGTGAGTTCCGCGAGTCGAAAGGCTCTCTAAACAATGTGACATCTATCAGGCGGCCCCCGTCCGCGGGGGCCTCCGTCGAAGCCCGACGAGGCGAGGCGAGCACTGCGCAACGTGGTTAAATGTCCCGGCGCGATGGCGCCCCGCCTCTGACCAAGCTTAAGTTCGACGTCGGAACTCGGAATCGTCCGCAGACGACCTTCGTACCTGGCAGGGTGTTGTGCCCGGTAGAGCAGCGTCATGCTGCGATCCGTTGAGACTCAGCCCTACGCCAAGAGATTCGTCCGATCGTCTCCACGGAGCGTCGGCCCCCCCATGCTGCTGCTGTTTGCGGCCTAGCGCGAGCGAGCGTGTCGTACAAGCGTACGGACGACGGAGCGTGTCACGTGTGAAACGTGACGCGCCCCCGTCCTCTACGCTTGTGCGCGCGTTCGTTCGCGCTTTTTTTTTGCAATTTTTTTTTTTCCAAAGTCCCCGGCACTCGTGACGGTTTTTGCGTGTTTGAGAATTTCACGAATGGAAAAGAAAAAAAAGTTAACATTGAAATGTTACATACATACATACATACATACATACATACATACATACATACATACATACATACATACATACATACATACATACATACATACATACATACATGCATGCATGCATGCATGCATGCATACATGCATGCATACGTACATACGTACATACGTACATACGTACATACGTACATACGTACATACGTACGTACGTACGTACATTCATCTCACCATACCCACCGAGGGACACTCGAATGGAGTGTGCCTCGGGGGCTTTTTTTATGCGATTTTTTTTTAAAGCGGATAAGCGGCGGTAGTAACTGTGACTCTCTCTAGGTGGCCGAACGCCTCGTCCTCCGATTGTGAAGTTATCGCGCGGATTTACCACATTCCCATCTGTCCCTTTTTTCGCCATCTTTTTTTGTCCCATCTGTCCGCACGGTAGCCTCGGACGCGTTGCCTGTTTTGGCGGGCATTTTGCCCATTGATCTTGAATTAAGGGAAATTTTGACTAAAAAGAAGCTGACCAGAGGAAGACCAGCCAACCACTTAGGGGTTGAACTAACCCCGGGTGCTGCTGTGTCTCTCCAAAGCCTTCTTCGAGCGATGCGAGAAAGGACACTGAGTGAATGGCAACAGCGATGGGATAGTTCGAGAATGGGAAGATGGACTCACTCCTTCTTCCCATCGGTTAAAGTCAGAATGGAAGGGGCACATTTAAGGTTGGACCACCACACAACTCAGATCCTATCCGGACACGGCGAATTCAGAGGAAAGCTGCACAGCCTTACCTTGTCCCCACACCCTACCTGTGCGTGTGGTGATCCTAACCAATCCGCCGAGCACATTCTGTGGCATTGCGAGATATTGAAGGATGCAAGAGAGGAAATGCTTAATGGTTTGAATGTTTCTACGAGACCGATCTTGAATGTAGATCTCGTATCGGACCAGAGGAACTTTGAATGTCTGAAGAAGTTCGTTAAGGTTTGGGTTGAAAGGTGGCCTGTTTTGAGAGTCGATATTATTTAGAATAAATTCAAATAATTTAGTTCGGCCGAGTGTACTGCTCCTGTCTCCCCTGGTTTATGATTTTTATAATTCTCTCTCACTCATAATCTCGCCAATTTATGTCGTATGTTTATCTCTTTATTGATTATTTATTTTTGCTACCCTGTTATATCTTACACTATATTATTTATGTATCGCTATACTGTTGCTTGCAATCCTTATATTATTTTGTATTTTGTGCTCTCTCTTCTTGTAACATTGTTTATATTCCAGATGAGAACTGAACTCCTTTTGTGTTTTGTCTTGTCCTAGCCCTCTTCTTGGGCGAGGCATAAAGACCGCAGTCCCTGCATCAAAGCCAGAAGTTTCCAGACTCCCGAATAAGACATGAGTTAGACAATCGGCTTTCCCCCAATTGCGGTGCTCTGGCTCGTCGTGACGTCCGCAGTGAGCTGCATCACCTTCCCCACCCCCCGTTGACGTGTGACGCTCTTCTTTTTAGTTTATTTCTCTTCGGGTAGATCACAACCCATCTCTTCTCCTAGAGTCTTCGAGCACAATCACGCCTTGGCGTGGGGTGGGCGGTGATGGAAGCTCACCTGTGGGCTGATCGGCGACCGGCCGCACGCCTTTGGGACTGCTGAGGACCTAATTACTCATAATATATCTTCGTCTATATATATTTTGTTTTGTGCTACTAACACGCATGTGCATGTCTAACTCAACTAACTCGAGCATCCACTGCATAGTGCTCGCTAACACAACATGCAGGGACATTTAAAGGTCTAGAGTCTTTTATCGAAAATTCGAATCTTTTAATATAAAAAATTAGCTTCTTGCGAGAGTCCCGAAGGGGTGACAATAAGTCACCTATACCGGGATGGGACAGTGGTGGGTGCCTTTGTCCCTTTTTTCGAATTTAGAAAAAAAAGTTAACATTGAAATGTTACATTTTTTTTTTATTTATTTATTTTTATTTTATTTATTTATTTATCAAAAGAAAGTACATATTACATATTGGATGCTTTGCCCGTCCAACTAGGAAAGTTTCCCGTTCTAGGACAGACAAATTGACATGTTTAGTTCATATTATTACTGAAATGTACATAATTACATAACAAAAACCAAAAAAAAAATATTTCATTTTTCTCTGAAACTAAGTTGTGTAATAAAGAAAATGTATATAATAAATATAAGTACACATACATTGTTTTGTGAGAAGTAGAAAAAATTAATCTGGTAGCATATATTATAATCGGATTTACCGAATTAACCTGGTAACATAAAATATTAAAATTTACAGAGTATGAGGTAAGCGTTGTAACTAGAATGTGTAATAAATTATGTGCATGATTGTTTTCACTGAATTAAAACATGAATTCAGAACAAATTACATTATACGACAATACGATAGTATACATACATACATACATACATACATACATACATACATACATACATACATACATACGTACGTACATTCTTTTCACCATACCCCGAATGAGGGACACTCGAATGGAGTGTGTGCCTCGGGGGCTTTTTTTATGCGATTTTTTTATTCAAAAGATATCTGAAAAAAAAATGGTATAAGTTTGTACTTTATCGATTTACCGCTTTATTACAATCAGTTTCAATTCTGAAAATAATACTTAAATTAATAAAGACAGACACACAATCCAAATGTGTATTTTGACCATTTATGATTTTAGTATGAAAAGGTACGATTTTGTATTATACATTTAAAGGAATAAGTACTGATAAGTATCTACCTAGAAATGCCTATGAATTTTTATTTTATTTTGTACGCTTTTCAAATGTAATTGATGTGTTGTCTTGGTTACACATTAAACAGCATTAATGTTTTCTCGCTAGAACAGTCGCATAGTCTCCGGTGTTATTATTTTCAAAAACCTTCCGGTACTCCCGAAAATTACGAAAATTTTGTTTTTTTTAATACTATCTTACGACTATATTAACAGTGCTATTATTTACAACCCAACAGTGTATTTCTTTTGTTCAAAAACGCGCTATTGCCCGTTTTTACGAGTGGTTTCTGTGCTACGTAGTGTTTGTTAAGATTGTGTACCTATTTTTGATATTTTTTTTTCAGTTTTAGAAGTTTCCAAGAAAACAATCTTCTGTGACGTCGTTTGTTTAGGATATTTTTTCACACCACGTGTGCTTTGGTTTCCATGGATTGTTTTTATATTATTTTGAATTTGCCCCAAAACGTTTTTTTACGTTTAATTTTCACTTTTCTTTCATTTTTCAGTGTAAATGGCGTCTGGTGCGGTTTCGTCGGAGGATTCTGATGGCTCCACCAGGAATCCTGGAGATCCTTTGGGGGGACCGTGAAAAAAACCTTATGAAAAATATTCAGGAACTAATTTCCTCCACATCGCCTACTGCTGGACCCTCTAAGACCACAAAATCCAAAAGGAAGTCCCACAGGGAACAATTGACCATTGACTCAGACAGTGAAGTTGGATCAGAACAAGATACTGCTCGGCGTATCCCGTTTTAAGCTGATAACCAGGAAATGGCTTTGCCATTGCACCCTCAACCACTCCGAATGCCGAAAATAAGAAACGGGGGTTAGGTATGTATGTATTTATTTATATAATTTGTACATTTATTTATAACAATTACGGGTAAAATAGCCATAATTGTACCATTTATGCAGTGTATATGCAATGCCAAAAATCTCGCAAATGCGCTATAGGACACAAAAAATAAATCTATTTTTTTATCTACCGCATTCAAAAAGCACGTAGCTCTCCCCCACAGGTGAGTTCATAAATAAATTAGTGCGGCTCGCTCTACTATATAGAAGACGTCATTTTTATGACGTCCTCGAGAGTGAGACTCTGGTACAAAAAAAAAATAATTTGGCCAGTATCTCATTATTAGATAAGTGATCGTTTATTACTTGAAAAAATATTTAAGCAAATCAATACCTCTACTTGTCTCTAGGGAGTGGTAATTGGTCATGCCTAATATATAAATCGATGGGTAAAGCCAAGGGTAACGTCCATAGAGCCGCGAGAATAAAAACCTTAAACCTTAAATTAAAAAGCAGTTTCCGAGTTGTTCCTCTGAAGGGGTACTGTCAGTGCCTAAAACAGGGCAAGAAAGTGGTGGGTCTCCTCCAGAATGTTATTTATTTATTTTTTTAACCGAATTTTCGAAAAAAAGAAAATGGAGACGTGTCCCGTATTCTGGTTAGGTTAGGGGTTAGTGACCGGATAAATCGTCAAAATGAAAATTCAACAAACCTTTAAACGGCGATGTGAGGTCATGAAAAGTGATGAAACAAAAACTAGGTTGAATAGGTTACGAGTATAAGTATTTAACCCAATTTTTGTTTCATCACTTTTAATGACTTCATATCACTTTTTCAATGTGTGTTCGGTTGTCATTGTGGTGATTTATCATGCAACCTGATTGCATTTATCAATTATCTTTTAATTTTAATTAATTAATTTATTTCATCGACACTCGTGGCGGTTTTCGATAAACTTAGTGTGGCTTTCTTCAGTCACCCTATGTATTATGATTATATATAAAATTTATGATCAATATGTTTCCTTGCTAACTCAACACGGTGACTGTTCAACACACTTTTAAAAAGTGATATAGAATCATTAAAAACGATTTTTTTTTTTTAAACCTAACCTAACATAACCTAACCTTACCTAACCTAACCCAACCTAACCTAACCTAACCTGACCTGACCTAACCTAACCTACTTAACCCAATAAAAAAAAAGTTTTTGTTTCATCGCTTTCCATGACTTTACATAACTTTTTAAATATGTGATGAATTATCATTTTGATGATTTATCCCGGTCACCGATCAATATAATATACAGAAACCCATCTTACGACTTGTAGTACGATAATATCGTAAAAAGAATTCAATTCACAAACCTTTCATCTTTTTTTTCGTCTCTTGATGAGTTCAAAACATTGTAGACGATAGATGATGGCGTAGCCATTTCATAGAAAATTAGGTTTTTTGTTATTATTCTTCTTATGCTGCGTGTACCCGAGTGTCGTATTTATGTGTGAATAAAAATTATAAATAATAATAGTAATTATTTATTTTCTGGAATAACTTTACTGATGAGTAAAACCTAAAATTGTAATATTTAATTATATCGAAGATAATATTAGCGAATTCTAAAAGAAAATCTGAAAGAGAAAAATCACCAAAATAATCAGTCCTAGATGTGACCGTGTATCCTTTTCTGATTTTTCTGTTTAAGATTTTCGTTAAATTAAATTCAATTAAATAAATAATTTTCGTCAGGAGGTGAGGGAATCCAATTCAGAGCGGCGGGCGGGCGCGCGGGTAAAGCGCGGGAGTAACCGGGACGCACTTAACGGCCCTCGACGTGTTTTCAAAATTTTCTTATTTAAAAAAAATATATTTATTTTTTTTAAATTTCAGAATCGAACTCAGAACGTCACTCTTAGTGTAGAATAATAAATTTAGCCGGTTCGGTGCAGCGGGGCCGGCGATGAGTGGGATCTGATATCGAGTAGCGGCCGCGGGTGAACGGCGGGAGTAACTGCGACGCACCCGATGACGCCATTTGCCCCGGGCACGGTGTGATTTAAAAAAAAAAAAAAAACTTATTTTTTGACGTATTTTATTTCAGAATCTAATTCGGAACGCCATTCTTAGTGTAGAATATTAAATTTAAAGGTTTCGGGAGCATTGGGACCGGAGCTGATGAGATCTCATTTCGGGTGGTAGCCGCGGGTAAACGGCGGGAGTAAACGGGCCGCACTTAATGGCCCTCAATGTGAAATTGTAAATTATTTATTTTTAAAGATTTTTATTTCGGAATCGAATTCGGAACGTCATTCTTGTAGTGTAGAATAATAAATTTAAATGTTTCGAGAGCATTGGGACCGGAGCTGAGAGGATCTCATTTCGGGTGGTAGCCGCGGGTAAACGGCGGGAGTAAACGGGCCGCACTTAATGGCCCTCAGTGTGAAAATGTTTATTGTTTTAGTTTTCTTATCATGTATGTATGTATGTATGTATGTATGTATGTATGTATAATTTAACATTTCGATAGTGAGAAGACGTGAGCGACGAGAGTGACGAGAGTAAATTTATTTTTTCGAGACCGAGCGTGAGATGCGAACGCTCGCGGGCAGACGGCCGGAGATGAGGCGACGCGGGTCGCGCTACTGCGGCCGGTTTCGCGAGAGGCCCGACCGCCCGGGCGTCCGTCCGAGCGCAGTCGAGGAGTCGGAGCGGGCGCATCGCGGTCTGCAATAGTCGGTGAATTTGTTTTATTCGAATCCCTTTTAAAATCGTTTTCTTATTATGTATGTATGTGACTTATGTATAAATAAACAAAAATCTCTTCACTTTATATGTTTTGTTATGATTTTTTTTCTCCTATTTACATATGTGCGTAAAATTTTATTATAATTTTTTTACACTTCACAGACGAGTGTTTTTGGACTCTTGTAGAGGTAAAAATGTTAATTTTTATTTGAATATATTTATAAAAAAATAATTATGTTCGTGTAAATATGAGTTTATTTGATTTAATTTCACTGACGCTGGTCAATGTCGTCTATTAAGTTGTTTTTTTTTTTAACTCACCGGGAACGGTATGTCAACGTTGTCACCGAATAATGAAAATAATTTAACATTTCGAAAATGAGAAGGCGAAAGCGACGAGAGTAAATTTATTTACCGAGACCGAGCGTTAGATGTGAACGCTCGCGGGCAGACGGCCCGAGGTGAGGCGACGTAGCTCGCGCTAGTTTTGCCTTGAGAGGCCCGACCGCCCGGGCGTCCGTCTGAGCGCAGTCGAGGGGTCGGAGCGGGCGCATCGCGGTCTGTAATAGTCGGTGAATTTGTTTTATTCGAATCCCTTTTAAAATCGTTTTCTTATTATGTATGTATGTATGTATGTATGTATGTATGTATGTATGTATGTATGTATGTATGTATAGTTTAACATTTCGATAGTGAGAAGACGTGAGCGACGAGAGTAAATTTATTTACCGAGACCGAGCGTGAGATGTGAACGCTCGCGGGCAGAAAGCCCGAGGTGAGGCGACGTAGCTCGCGCTAGTTCTGCCTTGAGAGGCCCGACCGCCCGGGCGTCCGTCTGAGCGCAGTCGAGGGTTCGGAGCGGGCGCATCGCGGTCTCGGTCTACAGTCGGTGAATTTGTTTTATTCGAATCCCTTTTAAATTTGTTATCTTATGTATGTATAAATATACAAAAATCTCTTCACTTTATATGTTTTAATTAATTTATAATAAACTCCCGGGAACGGTATGTCAACGTTATCACTGAATAAATTATATAATTTAACAATTCTAAAATGTTGCCTAGTCTTGTGGGTGCCGGGTGAATTTACTCTATGTATTAGGTTAGGTTAGGTTAGGTTAGGTTAGGTAAGGTAAGGTTAGGTTAGGTTTGGTTAGATTAGGTTAGGTTAGGTTAGGTTAGGTAAGGTTAGGTTAGGTTAGGTTAGGTTAGGTTGGGTTGGGTTAGGTTAGGTTAGGTTAGGTTGGGTTAGGTTAGGTTAGGTTAGGTTAGGTTAGGTTAGGTTAGGTTAGGTTAGGTTAGGTTAGGTTAGGTTGGGTTAGGTTAGGTTAGGTTAGGTTAGGTTAGGTTAGGTTAGGTTAGATCAGGTTAGGTGCGATTACAACTTTTTAATTTTTGCAAATAGATAAATTGACAAAAATTTTTGCCAATAAAATTTTATGCCAATAAAATTTTTTGCCAATAATTATTAGCAAAAAATTGATCTTTGTCAATGGAATTTAAATTTTAAAAAGTAAAATAAATACAAAACAATACTGTTCTTGTATACGTCAACTCACCTGAGATCAAATGGGAAAATAATTCACCGACTCCAGATATTTTCATATCGGAGGGTTCGGCCCGGTAGAACTCCCAACAGGGCCTATAAATAAATCCTACTGATCCCTCAACATAAACATTTAAAAAATCTTTTGTTATCCTACATGTATTCAATATGACCGACTTTTGCATCTTTATATATAATTTTTTTGATAGATCTAATAAGCCTAAATTTTTTATAAGAGAGCTAGGTATAATGCCAGTAGCCGAAATAACGAATGGTAATATTTTTATAGTCTGAGAATGCCAAATTCTTTTTATTTCATTTCCTAAATCTGTGTATTTTCTTATTTTTTCACTAACAGATTTTTGAATATTACAGGAATTCGGAATAGCGACATCGATGATATAAGTTATTTTTTAAAATTTTGTCATGTAAAACTATATCGGTTCTATTATGACTAATCGCTCGATCTGTTAGTTATATATTTAGTTAGTTATGTTAGTTATTTATTATTATTATATCTATGTTAAGTTTTTATTTTTATTTGAAATATGTTCTTATTATGTAAATTTGAAATAACTACGTACAGCTATGTATTAAGTTTTTTTTAAACTCACCGGGAACGGTCGGTCGGTATCACCGATTAAATGAATTAATTTAAAATTTCCAAAATGCGAAGACGAAAGTAAGTGACGGGAGTAAATTTATTTACCTAGACCGAGCGCGAGATGCGAACGCTCGCGGGCAGACGGCCGCAGGTGACGCGACCAGTGTGCCCGGTTTCGCGAGCCGCCCGAGGCCCGACTGCCCGGCCGCCTGCGCGCCTTCGAGGGGTCGGAGCGGGCGCATCGCGCTCGGCGCCGTCCCGAGCGAGAACGCGACCCGGCACAGCTTTGTGCCCGCCGAGTGTGGCGGGCTCTCGATGCACGGCGTTCGCAAACTGCGGCGGCCTATCGGTCGTGTCGGCGGTGTTATTTGCGAGAAACTACGTGACGCCCGCTTCTGCGCGGCGTTCGCGCTCATGTTTTGACTCTGGAGTTCCGCGCGAGCAGAATTTTCAAAAGCAAAGGCGGAGGATTTTATCCCCGTCTCACTGTTGCCTCGCCAAAGGCGTGCGCTTTCGGTGTACACGTTTTACGAATGGGAATTATAAATCGGACGATAGCGTCGTCGCGGGTGCGGTCTCTCTCTCTCGGGCGGGAGCCGTCCTACGCGCGCTTTCTTCGTTTGAAGCAAAAATTTTCCCGCGGAGCTTTCGTCTAGCCGACGGTGGCCGAGCGGGAGAATATAGCGGTACGCATAATGAGCGTGACTCGTGCGGGTGACTCCGTCGCGTGTTCTTTAACGCCGTGTTGTCCGCGCCCTCTACGCGAGGGCGGGCCTCTGTCGTTCGGAGGATTAAAAACCCTCCGACGGTGGTGCAGCTCCCTGGTTGATCCTGCCAGTAATCATATGCTTGTCTCAAAGACTAAGCCATGCAAGTCTCAGTAAAAGCCGAATTAAGGTGAAACCGCGAATGGCTCAATATATCAGTTTTGGTTCCTTAGATCGTACACGGTTACTTGGATAACTGTGGCAATTCTAGAGCTAATACATGCAAACGAGGTTCTGACCGGTAACGGGAGGAATGCTTTTATTAGATCAAAAACCAATCGGCGGCGGGGTTCGCGCCCCGTCCGTCGCCATTCGAGATGACTCTAGATAACTTTGAGCTGATCGCACGGTCTAGCACCGGCGACGCATCTTTCAAATGTCTGCCTTATCAACTGTCGATGGTAGTTTATGCGACTACCATGGTTGTCACGGGTAACGGGGAATCAGGGTTCGATTCCGGAGAGGGAGCCTGAGAAACGGCTACCACATCCACGGAAGGCAGCAGGCGCGCAAATTACCCACTCCCGGCACGGGGAGGTAGTGACGAAAAATAACGATACGGGACTCGTCCGAGGCCTCGTGATCGGAATGATTACACTTTAAATCCTTTAATGAGGATCCATTGGAGGGCAAGTCTGGTGCCAGCAGCCGCGGTAATTCCAGCTCCAATAGCATATACTAAAGTTGTTGCGGTTAAAAAGCTCGTAGTTGAAATTGTGTCCTGCGGTGTCGGTCTACCGAATGCGGTACGACAGGCACGTCTGCGGGGCTTCTCGCCGGTGCGTCCACCGCCGGCGTGTGTCGGTCGGCCTCACGGTCGGCCGCGCACCGAGGCGGGCCGTCGCGGCTGTTTACTTTGAACAAATTAGAGTGCTCAAAGCGGGCTAACACTTGCCTGAATATTGTACGCATGGAATAATAGAATAGGACCTCGGTTCTGTTTTGTTGGCTTTCTGATACCAGAGGTAATGATTAATAGGGACGACTGGGGGCATTCGTATTGAGACGTTAGAGGTGAAATTCTTGGATCGTCGCAAGACGGACTAAAGCGAAAGCATTTGCCAAAGGTGTTTTCATTAATCAAGAACGAAAGTTAGAGGTTCGAAGGCGATTAGATACCGCTGTAGTTCTAACCATAAATGATGCCAGCCAGCGATCCGCCGAAGTTTCATAATTTTAACCCGGTGGGCAGCTCCCGGGAAACCAAAGCTTTCGGGCTCCGGGGGGAGTATGGTTGCAAAGCTGAAACTTAAAGGAATTGACGGAAGGGCACCACCAGGAGTGGAGCCTGCGGCTTAATTCGACTCAACACGGGAAAACTCACCAGGCCCGGACACTGGAAGGATTGACGGATTAACAGCTCTTTCTCGATTCGGTGGGTGGTGGTGCATGGCCGCTCTTAGTTGGTGGAGCGATTTGTCAGGTTAATTCCGGTAACGAACGTAACTCTAGCCTATTAAATAGACGTGCAACCGGTATCACGAGGGTCCGTGTGCGCGCGGCTTCGGCGTTCGCGCGTCGGGGTCGTGCGTTTCGCGGTCTTCACTACCGGCGTACAATGAAAATCTTCTTAGAGGGACCGGCGGTATATATAGCCGCACGAGATTGAGCAATAGCAGGTCTGTGATGCCCTTAGATGTCCTGGGCCGCACGCGCGCTACACTGAAGGGATCAGCGTGTCCTCCTTGGCCTAACGGCCCGGGTAACCCGATGAAACCCCTTCGTGATAGGGATTGGGGTTTGCAATTCTCCCCCATGAACGAGGAATTCCTAGTAAAAGCGAGTCACCAGCTCGCGTTGATTGCGTCCCTGCCCTTTGTACACACCGCCCGTCGCTACTACCGATGGATGATTTGGTGAGGTCTTCGGACTGGTGCGCGGAAGCTCTCACGGGCATCCGACGCGTCGGAAAGTTTGACCGAATTTGATCATTTAGAGGAAGTAAAAGTCGTAACAAGGTTTCCGTAGGTGAACCTGCGGAAGGATCATTTCCTGTGTTTAATGTGTTTGTGAAAACATATACATATACATATACCATAATCGAACGAATGCTAAATTACTGCATCGGAGATCGCCCTAGGGCGCCGATGCGAACCGAGAACCGCCGGCGTCGAGCGGAGGAGGGCTCCGTCCTCTATCCGCTCGTCCGGTGAAATTTTACCCGTCGCCGTGAAGGCGGCGGTACAAAATTAATTTTTTTGTCGAATGAAATTATTAACATTTCGAAAACGCAAACCAAATTGTAAAAACCGAAAACTTGACATATATTCATTTATGTGTGTTTGTTATCATTATTACCCTGAACGGCGGATCACTCGGCTCGTGGGTCGATGAAGAACGCAGCTAAATGCGCGTCAGAGTGTGAACTGCAGGACACATGAGCATCGACATTTCGAACGCACATTGCGGTCCGAGCAAGACGTAGTTTGTCGACGGACCACTCCTGTTTGAGGGTCGCGCACACAATGCGACCAGACTGTTCTCTCGCCCCCGTCCTCGGACGTGGGCGCGCAGAGCGAGC